>WEIU01014823.1:500076-523974 GCA_013389925.1 Aegithalos caudatus
TCTCGGCCGTGCCGCGTCCCCGAACCGTTCCCGGCTGGAGCGGGGCAGTGCCGAGGTTGGAGAACTCTCCTCTGCACAGTGCTAACACCGGCGGGCGGCTATGGTTCCTGCTCCATCACTCTTCCCGCTTGTCTCCACGAGTGTCCCTGCGAGCTCTTTGCCCTGCTTTCAGCCTCCTCCTTTCTCCATACCCACCTTCCCACCACCCACCCTGGGAACGCTGGGCTGCCTCCAAGTCCTGTGTTTCTCCCGTCCAACTTTCCTCCTAACTCCACATACCAGTCCCGTCCCTAACTCTTTGTCCTTCTCCTTCCAGTCACCTCCTGCCAACTCCATTGTGCAGCCCAAACCACAGGGTGATGATACTGACGAGGTCCAGAGCCTAGAACTTCCCTTGCCCCCCTCCATATCTCTTTACCTCTTCACAGGTACCACTCAACAGAAAACAGATTATGTCAAAATTGGTAAACCTAGAATATCCTCAGGGATCTGCCCTGATACAAGATAAAATTTTGCAGTTGTTTCTCAAGTCTTCCATACATAGGTCACCATAATTTGTTTGCCATTTCTCAAGAGTAAAGGCTCTTCACTCTGACTCTCTGTGGATCATCTCCCACTGATCTTTCCCAGTTCTGCATCACCCATTTTAGGCACAAAAACCCCCAACCAACCACATAATCCCACAGCAAGCAGTGGGTTTCCAGGCAGCTGGCACGTGTGTGTGCACCTGGTGTCTGGAACAGTAAAGGCTTCTGGCCCTCTCCCTCCCTCTGTGTGTCTCTGCCCTCATCACTCCCTGTGCTGTGAAGGGACAGGGAGCTGTAGCCTGTCTCTGTGTGCAGGGGCAGTGTTGGGAAGATGCGGGCAGTGTGGCTGGGAAGGTTTGGGCAGTGTGGCTGGGAAGGTTTGGGCAGTGTGGCTGGGAAGCTGGGCTCTGGGCAGTGCCTACAGTGCAAAGTCATGTGAGGGCTCAGGGGAACGTGCCCATGGTGCAGAGCAGACTCTGGAACTGCAAGGGAGGTGACCAGGTGTGGCACAGAACGTGCAGGAGATGAAGAGCAAAGCACTAGGGACCATTTTCCACATAAATACTTTACACTTTTATTTCAGTTTCTCTGAAAAGTTTATATACTCATGCCAATACAACACTTATTTTTACTGTAGTAGTAACCTATGCCACCAGAATAAATATTGCAAAAATCAAGCCCATAGATTTGATGCCCTACACAGCTATTTCAGCACTTGCTTGTCAAGCTTTGCTGCTGTCCCCTGTAGCTCCATACCAAGTAAAATATACTACAATAACAACAGCAAAAATATGACAGCAACAAAACCCATGGTAGTAATCATGAGTGGCCCTGATATTTCTGGGTCTGAGAGATTTTAGCCTGCTAGCAGCTGCTAACCTTTTCCCAAGGGAATATTTCTCAAACCCAGAAATATCAGGCCCACAATCATGTATATGCCTTTTATTCAAGGCCATGCTTGTTTCTAGGTAGCTAGTATATATCTGATATGTGCTGTTTTCAATGATAATGAATATTTTAAAAAATAATTAGAGACAGAGTTACTGAAGGGCTGGGAGAGGGAACCCCCACCACTTCTGTGCCTCACAAGCACAAATCCCACTGCTTTCCCTGTCCCACAGCAGGTCATCCTCTTCCCAAGTGACCCCACCAATGAATTTAAGCTCACTTCAGATAGAAAGGGTCTCCTAAAGAAGCTGCTTCCCTTAGATATAAGGGGCCTCCTTATTTGTTTGAAGCCAAAACTTATAGTCCTTTCTTATAAGCAATTATCCTAAATCTCCTAGGAGGCACAATGTGCGTTGTTTGTATACAGAAACAACTGTGTCAGACCACAGATCTGATATGCAATCTCCCTCAAGTGACAGTGGCTTGGAGAAACTCATCCACATAATTTCTGATGAGGTTGCTGAAGATAGTAAGCCTATGAAGAAATAATGAGCAAAAATAAAACCTATTTTCTTATTACTATCATCTGACTAATCCTTTAGAGTGTGGGTCACTGACCAGCTCATAGGACATATGGGAGACAGCATAAGGCAGGGAGGATGCTCATTAAACCAGAGAGTTTCGTGGTAATACTAGAATTTAAAACTTGATTTAAATAGAAAATCCATATGTGATTTCACTGATAATCTGGTTTTTATAAATATAATTTCCTTAAGATAGGTTAATACAGGCACAAATCAAACAGGCAAATAAATTTATGTAAATCACACTATGGTTGAGATATACAACTAGAATGTTTGGTTTTATAGAAGCAAAAATGTCTTCTGCAAAGACTTTCATCTGTGCACCTTGGCTGCACAGCATAAGGGGGCACAAAGAGCTGAAATCACAGCCACCACGTGTCCCACTACTGACACATCCAGCCCTGGCAGCTGCCCACGAGGGACTGCAAACCACCAGGTGAGGACAGGGCTGGCTTCTGCCACTCAGCACTGCCTCCTGAGCACAGGGGCTCTCTGTCCCTGGGCAAGCTGCAACACCTCACTGGATATAAACCTGTGCAGCATCTACCCTTGCAAGGGGTTGGGAGGCTTAATTGCACATGAGGTGGTTGAGAAGTGATGCAGAAATGCAGTGAGGTAACTAGACTTGACAATTATATTTGCTGTTTTATTTATTCTTACAGAAAGTGCAAGAGATGAAAGACAGATGCCAATCTTGCTGGCCCCTAATGGCGCAAAAATAAAACAGCATTAAAAATCTTTCTTGTATCAGATACCACGAGGCTTCCTTATCAATATTCATTGGTTAACCACCAGATCACTGTGTTGACAGGAAGACATGACTGGACCATGTAATAATTGTTTTGCTGGGACAAATCTGACATTATATTACAATCAGAACTGTATGTCTCCTAAGAGACTTAAAGCTGGCAATTTGTATCGACAGATATATAATCTTTGACTGTATAATGACTGTGTAATCTTGCTAATTCACCTGCTCTTTGTCTAAGGGGAAATCCTAACCCTCCAGAGTGGTCTCCATCCTGCTGGGCTCGTTGTTTTTCCCTCTTCCCATTGCACCTCTCCCTAACTGCAAATTCTCCTGCACAGCCCAGCAAAGGCGCAAGGGAAGTGCTGTCCCTACAGCTGTATCATTCCCAGCTGAGACCTCCTGCAAGGCAAACCCTGATGGATCTGCTGCCATGCCTCTGGGTCCCGTTGTAAAACTGCCCTGGGGCCTGCTCTGTTTGTTGCTTCAGAGATTTCATGTTAGGAGGGGAGGAGGAGGAAGAGGATGCCGTCCTTATGCAGTCACACAGCCTGCGGCAACATCCTCTGTAAAAATCCTCCTAACAGGAGCTCAAGGTCATCCAAATGTTTTTCTCAGACTCCATGCCATGTCCAGGCTGGTGCAGTGTGTCTTGTGGTCATTTTTTCCCACTGAAATTGTCCAGCTCAGAGCTTTCTCTTGAAACTCTGGCACTTTTCCGTGTACTTGTCCACAAAACTACCTCTTTTCAAGGAAAATGAATGTCCACAGTAATTTGTTTTACACATTTATTATTGGAAGGCTTTTCCTAAGCAAGGAGGATTTAGCCTTGTGAAAGTCACCCTTGAGAGGAATTAATTTTATGAATTCATTATATCACATCCAGTAATATATGTATGCTTTTATTTCTAAAAGGAATTGCTCCCCAGACAGCAACATGACTCAGAATTTTGCCAAAGATGAAATTGTACAATTTCACAGAGACCTTGCTAAGGCAGAAAGAACATGATTACCAAATTTAGGTGCTAAGCGAGATTCAAAGATTCCCAAAATTCAGAGAGGTTCAGTCCTGGATTTTGGGTTTTCACCCATCACCACATGCCTAAGATCTTTGGCACCATTTGGCAAAGGCCCCATCTCAGGTTTGTTGTGGCAGCCCAAAGGAGTCATGGTGAGGTCACTGTCTGCACCTGGATTTTCTTAGCAACACTTCATCCAGTTCTGGGATGAAGAGGAAAGGATGAGAAGAGAGTGGAACAAAGAATCAAGTAGACGAAGCGTACAGCAGGTGCTTAAAGGGACAGGAAAATGGAGACTACAGAAAAATGAAGGAATTACGTAAGATTGGAATTTTTATTTTTACAAGAAAGGCAGAGAAAAGGAAATTATATGAAAATTAAAAAAAAAAAAAAAAGAGGAAATCATGAAGAAAGAAAGAAGAAACATAGGAAAGTGCAGAGAATAAGTAGGAAAAATAGACTGTTGATATACTTTAATTCTATTTTATTACACTTCCTCCAGTGAAGACGGGAGTCCAACTCTACTTTCAGAGAGATAGTCAGTGCCTCCTCTTGGAAAGGGAGGAGCTCACTGGCACTTTTATTTTTCCTGTTATGCCTTCTGAGGGCAGGGTTTACAATCACTAGGGAGGCTGAAGCAGGAAGCTGCAGACTTCCAGGCAGCAGGGAGGAGCTCTGCCTTGCAGGCAGACCCTGGGGTCCTGCTCAAGGCCAAAGGTGACTTTCCCTCTCACCCAAAACTGGTCGGGAGGGAGCCGGCAGAGGCGGTGCTGTGCTCCCGAGGTCAGAGGCGGCCGGGGTTCTCAGGCTGCTGCTCTGCGTGTGGCCAGATTTTCTGCAGAGCGGGAGCTGCACATACGGGAAATGCCACCGGGCTTTGCACTTCGGCTGAGCCTCCTGGCAGCTCACTCTCCAACTGTTCGAGCTGTAGACAGACACTCTCAGACAGAGCTCAGCTTCTGCTCTTTTCAGGTGCTGTAAAAAGGCCAAAACACTTGAACCTCTGGTGTAGTAACTTTCCCTGTGGTTATAGACTGATGTCATAAATTTGATGTTATAATGACAATGAAAGCTGATGAAAAGGAGAAGCAGGGCAGAGAGGAAGGAACCCTAAAATGTTGACATTTATCTCAATGATAAACTGAATGCAGAAAGAACAACCATGCAATTGATTTTGTAGAGAGGAGCTCTCTTCAGGCTCGTGCAGACTGTTCCCCCTTCAGCACATCTCTGCAGTGCAAGGGCAGAGCAAGGCAATGGCAAATTACAATAATCTAACGTGGCTGCAGAACTCACCCAGGCTTTTAAATTTTTTCTTTATAACCATAATGACTGAACAGCCTGAAGGAGATTTCTTTATCCTGCAACCTGGAATTTGGAGCAACTGTAGCTCGTGTAGCACTGACAGGATCCACAGAGCAGATGAATTTGCTTCCCTCTAGCTACATGCTTATTCTAGGTAATTCCAAAGGGCAGATTCAAAAAAATGTTCATCTCTTACAAGCTCATGCTAAAAACCCATTCAATTGCATAGAGACCCAGAAAGCAGGTCACCATTCCAGTGGTTCTGAGCTCAGCACCTCAGACTAGACCCAACGATTGGCAGCCTTTAAGGACAGATATGTTCACTATAAACAAACAGTAATGTCTAAATTCCTTTAGTGTAATCTGTACTCAGCCAAAAGATGGTAGAGCCAAACCTCTGTGAAGCTGGTGGGGAGAAACCACTTGAGTCCAAGATATCCATCTTTCTTAACAAGACAGACAAAATGTGAGGTTCAAAGGAGTGCCTACAGCATCAGGTGACACTGACAGGCCACTGAAAGGAGGACACTTATACTTCCACATTTGGCAGGAAATGGAAGGATCCACAGTGCTTTGAACTATCCTGATTGACAAAGGTCTCCAAAGTGGCTTTTGAAGATTTGCCCATTGCTATCACTGCTCACTCAAGGTCTGTTGGAGTCAGAGCTGGATGGCAGCTTTGGCTGCACTGCCATTAATACCTCCATGCAAATTATCACTTGGTCTTCTGTGATTATTAAATGAATTCAGAGGGCAAAGCAGTTCCATTAAGAAATTGCTGCAGAAATTCATGACTAAGGAGAAACATAAATCTCTCCCAGCAAGAGCATGAACCACTAATGTCCTCACTGAGCCAGCAGCCCCCATCCACAAGCAGACATCTGGGAGTGGTTCTGTCCTTCCCCCCAGGAGCTAGCTCCTCATCTCCCATCTTTGGGATGAGGACGTGGCCTGGCTTGGGGCATCTCTGGTGCAGGGCAGGCTGCTGCAGCTGGAGCTGCATGGCAGTGACCAGGCTGCCCCAGCACAGCTGTGAATCCTGGCCAGCAACGGGAGAAAAAGATTTCAGTTTAGGCTTCCCATAAGCCTGTTCTTTCCACTAGTAATTAAAGTGACATTTTCCTTGCCATCTGTAGGATTTTTTGAGGATGCAATTGAGTGATCTGTCAACAGCCCTATTTCCAGTAGAAAACAGAGCAAAAAGACTTCCTGCTTCCCTGAGCAGAACCAGAAGAAATTAAAAATGCCAATCCTTGCAAAAATGGGGCTGTTTGCCCTTGCAAGCTCTTGTCACATGAATACTTTTGAAAGAAAATAATATCCTCTAATACTAAATCTTCCAAAGGAAAAAAAATCATTGAAATATTTCACATAGGAAATATGACCTTGAATTAAATAACTCCATATTAATTACAATAATAAAAAAATCCATTTTAACAAAATTGATTTGTTCCACAAGGAATTTTTTTAAATAATTTGAAATGGTAGGGGTTTAAATTCACCAGCATTGAAAAAACTATTTTCTTTTATATTTATCTCCTTCTTTCCTTTTTTTTTNAATATAGTGACTGGTTTTTGTAGAGGCTGTCTGTTGGAAATCATTAATACCGCTCAGGTTTCAACAACACATCAAAACCACACACTATGAGAAACATATATGTAATAATCATCTTTCAGGAAATAATTAAAATAGTACATATAGGATTAAGTTGAAGAAGGCTGTAGTTTTGATATCATACAAATATATATTCTTTCTGAGTAAAATAAATGTATGAAAACAGGCAGAAGAGGGAAACAAAATAATGAAAAGTCTCTACTTGGAAATGGGCGATGATCCTAAAAGCCAGATTGAGTCTATTTTGCAAGTGTGTAAAAGAGGGAGAAAGACGTATTTTGAAAGCATTTGTATTGGTTTCTGAATAATTTAAGACTTAAGAGAACAGATAGTATCAACTTTAGTAGGTAATCACTTTGAATACCCTAACAGAGAAACATTACCTCACTACATGCACATCATTTTGGACAAATATGGCAGTCATACTGTTGGAGTGAGTATAGGATCCCAAAATCCCATTGCAAAATGCCACAGAACAGGTTAAAAAATTCCTACCCTAAACATATTTCCAAATCTAAGTACAAGGTACAAGTTACAGGCTGCCCACAGACAAACAAGAAACAACGAAACAGTGCTGGTCCCCTCAGTGTCCTCACACAAGGTGGGAGGGCAGGGAGAAAGGGCTACAAGCAGAGGCACTCACTGACATCCCCAGGCACAAGTCACAGAAGGAGTGTGAACAGAGATACAATAAGAAACCAGGAACACAGCCCCAAAACTACCAGAGAGATGGTCAGGGCCACTGGCTTTATGAGTAGGTAAGGGCAGCAACATGTGCCAGTCATGGATGGAGTGCTGGAAGCTGAAGAGTAATGCTAGAAATGAAGGGAAGAAAAGCAAGAAATGGGAATTGAAACCAAAGGAAGTTGAAGGGGAGTATCTGAATGCTTGGTAGACAGTAGCAGTACACAAAAGACATGAAGAGATGAATGAGTCTCTTCTTTGAGCAACACTGCACCTGCTGCAGCCAGAATGAGGGGAGGGAATGGACTGAAGCAGAAGCCCAGGTGTGTCTTCAGCCATGGACTTTAGACCAGCCTTATGCTCTACAGTAGGGCAGGAAAAGAAAGCTGCTGCAGACAGAGTGTCAGGTAAAGAATTCAGGTGTTTCTGAGAGAATAAAATACACAAAGTTCAGGCATAACTCTTTCTTTATTTTATTTTGTTCTCTTTTTTTAAGTGAAAAAGAGGACACTCCTGAGAAAACAAATAAATGCAAGAACAAAGGAACAAGGATGGAAGGGAGGAGAGCTGAAGCTTAGCTATAACAATGGCAAAATTGTGTAGAGTTTCCTGGATAAAGAAAGGAGAATCACTTTAACAGTCATCAAACGGATATTTGGCTTAAGACATTACCCACCATTTGCCAATTCAGCTAATACGTTTATCAGGTTTTCATAGAGGAACAAAGACACATTTAACAGCAAAAGTTAGAAACAGAGGAGCAGCAGAGGCACAGATGGGATGGGATTGTTGAAAAGCCCTTTGATCAGTAACCCTAGGGATGAACTTGAAGTATTCCTCATCTATTTCTTCTAAAGGATAACAGTTTAAAATGAAGAAAGGGATCACAAATGCTTTACTATATCCCAAGAGTAGCACCATGTGAGAAGGATGAGAAGGGAATGAGCCAAGCCAATGTGCAACTCCTGTTTTCTCTGCTGCAAGTAATGACAAATCACCTACAGTTCCAAAAGCAAAAAACCTGAAAACAACCCATTTGCAAAAGCAAGTTAAAACAAAAAAAACAAAAACAAAACAAAACAAAAAAACCCAAAAAAAACCAAANCCCCACAAAAACAAATAGAAGGTATTGTGGATAACCAAGAACCCAGACACAATGAAAACCTGTCATTTGTATGTTATGGACTCTTATGGATTACCCTTAGAAAGGGTTAAGGGTATTGTGCCTTAGCTTCACACACTTCAAGAAGAGGGAGATTAATATCACTATTTAAAAAAGCTGCTCCAGTGCTCCTCTGGCCATTTATTTTTCCACATTGCACATCTAGATCAGAAACTGAGGAAACAGGTTTTTAGTCTGCATTAGTTGTTGTCTCCCAGCTGGGTTCTGCTTATGGCTACCATAACTCTTGTGCTGCTGCAAGGGATCAGAGTAACCAGCTGGGATCGAGGCCTCTGGCTTCAGTGGCAGTGCTGGGTAACATCAGGTTAAAGTGACCCTGAAACCATGGCCCTCAAAAGACTGGCCTGAGGACAAGTTCCTAACACAGAAATTGTCAGGAGCTCTTGCAATGAACATAACTGAGCAGTGGAACAACATTCCACCAGGTGAGTACCCATAAACAGGAGATGTGTACTGGGAGGCAGAACCAAGGCAGTTTGTAGGTGAGAGCATGTGGGGTATCCTTCCCTGCTGCAAAGCTGGAGTTTCACTCTCAAGGTATGCATTGTCATTATCTCCCCAGGGTCATGGGCACACATAAAATTATGTACCCCAAAATCTAGATTTTACTGCATATTTTCAATGTATTTTCAAATGCATCAAAATATTTTCAAATGCATCTCTAATCGAGAAATCACAAATGTGTGTTGTTAACTAAAAAGCTGTCTCTTCTATATTGTGTTTAAACAAAGACACCTTACTAAACAGGAAGAATGCATTGAGAATTCTCTTTAATACATGTTTATTGGTGTCCTGCACTTTTAGTGTAGGAGGTTGGAGATGTAATAAAAAAGTTTCAAAATTTATTGATTCAATTTCATTTAAATCACTCTAAACAACCAGTGCTTCAGAGTTCAGAGAATTAACATTTACTGTCCGTTACAAGCAAAATTTTAATATTATCTTTTTCAAGTCCACTTAGGACTCCTCTTTTAAAATTCTTCAGATACATTCGTCATAGTAAACAATACATTTCAATCTGTGTCACAATCAACATTGATAAGGCCTTCTTAACCATTTTATACCACCTCCACTGTTACTTCATTGCAAAACACAATCTTATTTCATACTATAAATACCCATCCATGCACAAAACACAGGGGCCAGAAGTTACACATTAATATTTCATGTAGGCTTCCAAGTCTTCCTTTACCCTCTGCAGGTTTATGGTACACTTAAAAAGATATCTTTAGACTTGGTCTACTTGGTCTTAAAATACAAATATACAATATCCATAAGCATAAAAAAGTAAAGCTAGATGGCCTTACCGTTTGTTATGAACTGCTAAAATCTTATACATGTACAATATAGCATCATGCTGATTAATATACATATTAGTTAAATATATGAGCCAATAATGGGGATGTGGCCAAGCTTTATTGGTTTGTTTTCAAAAAGAAATTTTTCATATACAAGTAAAAAGATTTTTAATCTTTTATTAAACTCATATGGACTACCTGAACCACACAGACATCTGTAAGCCCTGCTGAGAAATTCAGGTCAAACTGGGACAAAGCCTGCTGATTCATTGGAAAAGGAACACAGCTCCTCATGGGTGACACCCACGGTGTGCTGTTCCCAAGAGAATTCAAATTTACCAGCATTCACATTTTCAGGTCTGGAACACTAATTTTTGCATCTTACATTGCAGTTTATACTTTTTGTATCTATTCATCAGCCTCCAGCAGAAACAGTTCAGTACCTTGACATTTTCATAGATTTTTCTAAATAAGTAGATATATAGTACAAAGTGTAGATAGTGAAACGAATAAGCACATATATACAGTCTTTGAAAGGCATTTTTGTGACCAGTTTAGCAGTGTTTATAGAAAACATTTAAGATAGTCACATTCTGCTGATACCACTGTATTGCAAACTGTCAAGCCACATTTCTTATATTAAACTTGTACTGCATTGTATATTGTACAACAGAGAACGATCAATCTTAAGGTGTGACACAATGAAAAAAAAATACTAGACTGAGTAAGGTAACCAGCACAGGGCTTAATTTTCCTGAGGTTTGTAAGAATTTTTTAAACAAAAATCACAGTGACCAGGCTAAACTGCAAACATACTGTTAAGTTTTAAATATACAGTTTATACATAAGTTCTGTGCATGGTCGACTCAACTGTGTATGTTCATGCTGATGTTTCCTTTAAATGACTCGCCACTGCATAATACTTGTGTCCTTTCCTCCTGTGGAGATGAGATGGGTGTCTTCACAGAGAAAATCTACATTAGTTACATGACTACTGTGTCCACCGTACACATGGCTGGGAGCCTAGAAAACACCATATTAGTGAGAACAGCAGTTGTCATAAAAGCATCTTGTTAGAACATTCATGCAACAATGAAACCAGGGCATCACATCATTCTCTCAAAGTATTTTAATATTAAATTAACTTTTAAATTGAATTGCTGTCTCAATCAACCTTAAATAAATTCCTTAAATGTATAAATACTCCAATTCTTCCTGTTTTGATGTGTTTGTTTTTTGTTTGGTTTTTGGGTTTTTGTTTGTTTTTTGTTTTGTTGTTTATTTTTTTTCATAGGAAAACAACATTTAATGCATTTGTGCAAACTACAAGAGTAAATTTTTGGGAAACACCTTACCCTAAACTGTGAGCATGGATATGAGAAGAGATGTACTTTGCCAAAGTCATCTCCTGTTGATAGCAGTTTCCTCCCATGGGATCGACAGACAGCGTTGATATCTGTACCATCTGAACCTTCAGGCCATACACCTGAAACACAGAGGGACTAATTAAAGGCTTCTATAGTGGAAATAAAAGTGACAGCCTAAGTTTCTGTTAAAATATTAATAAAGGATGAATTGTTTAAGGAAAAGAAAAATCTATAAAAATAACTGCATCTGAGTCAGAATGTGTACTGCCGTACCAGATAAAGTCCAGTTCCTAATGGGTAATCAAGCATAAAAAAATACTTTATTCCCTCTAGTCAGCAAAGTTCTTTTTACTCTGAGAAGATGCATTCTGCTGAATTACAGTCATGTGTCTGAGGCTGAAAGAATTTTCATATGGTTATGTGAAAAAGGAACAGTAACTGCTTTTATCGTTCCTTCTTATGTATGAGTTAACACGCTTTTTTCATATTACATGGCTTTTTACACTAGAGTATGATGCAAAAATTAATTTCTTCATATTACTAAAGTCTAAATTTTATGAAAAAAAGACATTATATGGTTTAAAGTATTAATTTATAGAGCCTTTGAAAGGGAACTCAACCTACTATAATGTTTTTAAATGCTTTTGTTCTACATTAAGTACTTCTCTTCCTTCCCCACATACTGTAGTCTTTGATGTTCTTGCACAAAGTAGTGTCCTAAAGTAAGGTCAACAGTGCAGAGACCAAATCTGTGCACCACACCTCTAAAGCCTCTGAATACTTGCCTGTAATAAATTGCAATTTTACTAAAATCCACCCAGTTATTGAAATTTCAGGATTTTGTATGCAGTACTGCAGGCTTTTTTTTTTTTTTTTTTTGTCATGATTTTCTAATTTAGATTTTATCTAATCCCTACACAACATAAAGGTCACCAAGCTTTCAGAGACCACTGTCCTCTTGAGTTATACTGTGTGTTCTGCCTTTATGACTTGGCAAAACCCCTGACATGTCTTGGCTCTGATTGTCAGTTCCTATCCCTGTGTCACCCATCCTCTGCAGTGTGCCCCTGCAGCTCTGCCCACTCGAGTGCAGGCTCCTCCTCTGCTGCTGCTGCAGGTCAGGGTGGGAGAGCTCCAACTCCTCTAAGAACTCATGAGGCACACTCCAGTTCCTCCTTCTTCAGGATACTTCTAACCCCAAGGCAGGCATTTGCCATGCACCGTGGGAACAGCTATCCTTCAATCATGGGACTCTTCCCAAATACTGCCTTTGTATCACTGCACAGCAATTCACCAAGAGGAGGCGATTCCATATCTTTATAAGGAATTACAAATTGCTGTGATTAAAATGCAAAGTCTGATTTGTAGACTACTCTTAACTTTTTGTTGTGGAAACACCATGTTGTAGATCAGGGATAGTAAAAGAGGCCCAAAGAAACGGAAACTGCAAAGAAACACAATAATTGGTACTCGTGAAATTATGAATATGCAGAACAAAGAGACAGGGAAAAGCTTTTTAAAATATCTTCTTTGACAAGGAGAAGGCTATATGAATATCAAATAATAGCTGAAAAGAGGCAGGAGTCTTCCCAAGAGGTCACTATGACAAGCTGGAAATAGCCCCTGAAGGAAATGGTTAAAGAACAAGACTGCCATTTTGAAATGGAGAAAGGATAATTAGAAGGGTTTTTCTTTGAATCTGTTGATTCTTTCAAAATTCATCCCAGTGCCTCACTATCAGTTTTTATAAATATGCAAATTGTATCCCCCTTGCTGAAAAGTAGTCCTTATTTTTTCCATCCTCTGCAGACCTGTAAGACACCATTTCCTTTCTCTCATTTGAAGACGGATGCCATGCTATTTCTTCCTCCTCTTCTCTAAAATTCATTCATTACATCTCTTCTCCCAGAACAATATTTAGATGGATAATTAATTATTCTTGCTAGTCAGCACATTATCTCTTGGTCCAATGTGCAAAAACCAGAAGCAGCCATTCCAGCTGTGACTGAAGCTGATACTGATAAATGGATGATTGCTTCACATTTTGCATGGCATCCTTTTCATTACACATCCCACTAATGTATCTGCCTTTCCTACAACAGCATAATGCTCCTGACTCATGTTTAGTTTGTATGCAAGAGTAATCTGATCTTTCTGTGCAGATTTTCTCTCATCTGTTCTGCATTTGTACAACTGGGTTCTGCCATTCTAGTGGGGAGTCTCCTCTTTGCCCCTATTGAATTCCTTCCTTTTTTCATACCACTCCTCTGTTTCTCAAGACAACTTGCTAATCCAGCAGCTTTGCACCACCTACAAACTTTACATGCTGATTTATCATGCATGCTATTAAAAATACATTCAAACAAACATAATATTCAATTTACAGTGTTCTAGTTGGTTTTGAACCCAAACTGTCTGAATTCTTGCTTTGCTTGCAATGTTGTCAGGTTTTGTACAGTAGCTTAGAATTCGTCTGTTCCTGTCCTTCAGGTCAAACACTATTTTTTTCAAAACTAGGCATGTGCTATGAACTGATACCTTACTTGAGTATCAGCAGCACAAGGGTCTTGAAATAGCTTACAGATCAGTTAGTGTTTTAAAGTCTTTGCTCCTTCACATTTATGTGTTTGTATCACTAAAACATCCTCCCTCAAGCACAGTTCTTTACATGCTACTGCCTTTCAGTTGAATCATCTCCAAACAGTTCCAGGCTGACTAATCTGTTCCCATGCCCAAAGACAGGTGTTCAATGGAGCAGTGCTCCTTTCCCCCCCTGCACTGCTTACTCTGATCTGTGGGTGCTATGCATGGTTTGGGATTTTTATGTGGTTCTACTGGACAGAGAAAATATCCCTAGTTTCAGTCAGCCATAGCTACTGAAAAATCAATATACTAGAAGCCTCACATTCTGGATGCTGTGATTGCTGCTTCTGTGTCCAGTGGGGTGATTCCAGCAAGCATGTGAAGGCTGTTCTAACTGGCTGCTCTGACGCTCCAAAGTACTGATGGACTTCCAATAAAAATGGACTGGTTTCCAGCTCATAATCTATGTGTTTCTTCTAGCCATCCACTTTGCACTTTAGCCTCTCCATATGGCCTCTGAAGGTACATATATGATCCTGCAGATACTGCATTCATTCTCCAGTTTTTCAGTACTTTGCCTGTTCTCTGTGAGGTGTTGAAAATAAGTACTAATGGTCTCAAGTTGTCATTAATCAGTTGTTTTTACAGATACAACAAAGTTCATTACACTCCAATACTTGGAAAATATCTGGCATATTTCAACTTTCTAAACCACACCTTCCCTACTGAAAGCAGTAGGCACTAACTGGGTTTATCATCAAATTGTAGTAAGTCTTTTATTAAAGAAATACTTTAAAAAGTGTTGGGTTTTGTAACACTTCAGCAGTGTCAGCTCTCCTCTCCCCTCAGTAGATTATTTTGTCCCATGGTCTGACTCAAAAAGCAGATCTGTTGCAAGGCATGGGGAGAATCTCTCTGCCTCTCTCCTCTGACTTTGTATGCACCAAAAGCAGCCCCAGATTCTAATAGCATTGTATTTTGCAGGAATCCGAATTAAAAAGTAAGGAATGCTCACATAAAGTATTCAGTGTCTCAGAGTATCTGAGCCTGTGATGCTAAATGCAAAGACTTTGTAGCTCTCTAACTATGTGTAGGGTGTACTCAAACCCCAGAAATATTTTAATAGTTCCATAAGAGCCTCTATCCCTTAAATGAAAAATACATTATGTCAACTTGCAGCCAATCTTCCAGGATTTCCTGCTTTTACTAAATCTGCATGCTGTGATATCCAAGTGATATCCAAGCACTGCTTGTCACCCAAATGATAGAAAATTTGAACGTGTTTTCCCAGCATACTGCTACTGTCACAGCATCTTCAGGCATTGAAAACATGCCCTTTCTGGCTGCCTTCAAACACATCCCTGCAATGTATTCTACTTGAAACACAGGTGCAAATATTCCTTGTTTACCACATATACTAAACCAGACTGTTCTCTGAACTTCTACCATGGCTTCCTAGTTCCTCTGGAGGACTCAAGAATTGGAAGTTTCTCATACTCAGTGTTTGTAACTGTCTGCCCAGTTCTGCACACAATGGAGAATGAGTACAAAACTTCAGACTACACTGGGAAAAGTGGATCCTTTAAAACTGGCAAAAGAGAAGTCTCATGGAAACAAACCATTGGGTTTTGTTAGGTTTTTATTTTTGATATTTTTTTTCATTCAATTGAATTGCTACAGACTGTATCACAATACATGGTATGTTCTTAATGAGGGAGACTATCATCGATTTTGTGTTTGCACAGTAACCAAGGCAAATGAAACCAGTTCTGGTAAGGGGATTTGACCCAGTAACTGCCTAAATACATGACAATTTCACAGAACTGGTACTTTAAATTAAAAATTATGAGAAGCTGCTCTACTGTGACAGAAAGGGCAATATGTGTTTTTTTTTCCTTATCTGCCACTTATGTTGTAATATGATATTTGTACTTGAAGCTAGCAGGAATATTAAATCAGGGTCTTTCTGGATTGAAATAAGAAGACAGATTGTAATAAAAATGGCATAACAGAAGTTCTGTATTTTTCCCTGAATTATGAATAGTCATGTTTCATAAGCAAAAGTTGGCATTCCAAGTGTTTGTTAATAAGAAGCATGGTAAGAGCTTGTAAGAGGAAATATACTTACCAAAAACATGGAATCCCAAAGTACAGGTGTAAGTGGCCCATTCTATATCTCTAGTTGTTTCAACACTCACAACTTGTTTACAAGCAGAGGGGATCCCTACAAAAGAAAAAAAGCCACATAACAACAAATTTCATTCTCAAATTGTATAGATTTCTGATTACACCAGATGAATTAAAACATATGGTTGATCTTGGCAGTTATATGGCCTCATTTAAATTTTAAATCTGTGTTAGACTGCCTGAACTTCACACAAAAGGACTAAATATAATTCTTACTCACAGTATAAGATTTCATAGTCTCCTGAATTAGACACAAGATATTGTGAATTAACAGACCAATCCAGATGAGTAATGAAGCTGGAATGACCCTACAAAGACAAAAAGTATTGTATTAACTGCACTAACAGTGTGCCACAATGTGACAGAATTAATACAGTGCAACAAAATTCACTTTGGGTATTGATACTGAACCAGGAGAAAAAAAATGTTACTTACTGAACATTTGCCAATTCTAGTGTACTTTCTTCCATTTTCACTTACACCATATATATAAATACAGTTGTCATGGGAACCTATTGCCAAGAAGTTTCCATCTATAAACACAAAAGTGAAACTGCAATTATTTCTGTAAGAAAGAACTTAGGCTAATTTTGAAAAGTTTGTATGTCACAGACAAGAGGAACTGTTCTTGAAGGCCTTGATACTAAAAAATGAATACACAAAATTATTTTTTTAATTTTCCTGTTGCGTATTGATGTATCTATCAAGACTACAAAACAGCAATTTTATACTAAAAAATATTACTGTTAACAACACATAACATTTCTGGAAGCAGCTATAGTCCATTTAGGGCTAACCCAATAGCAACAATCTGCAGACTTAAGTCTTTCTTTTTTCCCTTCTTCACAGTGAAACCATATTGAATGTGGTGGGGAGGGAGGGAAAACAAAACCAGAGCTTAAGACACCACCCAGAAATTCCTGCCAATATTTCACGTTTCACTTCTTCTCAACTTCAATATGGCAAGCGGGGACTTATTTTAAAACAAACCAACCCCTAATTTAATAAAAAAATCAACGCCTTTGTTTTCCCCAGTAAATAAATGCTCTCAAACCTGGTGAGTAACGCATTACGGACAGCTGCTCGTTTCCATCTGTGTGTACAGTGACCAAGTCTTTTGTTTCTGTGTCAAACACAAACCACCTGTTGTAAACACAGAAAGAGGCCAATAAATCATTCCATAAGGAATTTAAATCTACTGTAATCTTGACCAACTTTTCTTCTGTCAAAATAGCATAAGTTTTATACTAAGAAGAGAAAAACAGCAACTGCTACTCAGTTTGGTCTATTTTTCTTTAACACAGGGATAGTTTCTTCCACATCTTTTTTAACCATAAAAATCTTTGGGCATTGACCCCATTATCAGTCTTCAGATTTTAGTGTGTTTTAATATGTCATGCATAAGAATAAAGTAAGAATTGCTTGTTATGTCCCTTCTCCTTTAAAGACCATCTATGCTATGCTGATGCTTAAATTGATGCTTGCATTAAATCCTAGAGCAAGGGAAAACACAAAAAAGCATCAGGACCATTCTTTGCTGATAGAAGAGAGATGAATCAATTTATTTTGAAGTGAAATAATAAATTTTTTGTAGTTCAATTTAATTAGTTAATTTTAATGAACAAAAAAATAGTTTGTGGAAACATGTAGAAAGGATAAAGATAAAATTTGCAATTCAATAATTGCATCAGATTACTAAAGAGAAGATTCCTCTTGAAGCTTCTCCTTTTGTTTTATTTTATTTAGTAAATAAAGTACATTCAGTAACAAAAGCAAGTCCTTTATTTAGGGTTGATATAAAATCTGAAATAAACCTGCCTTATAACCTACAAGCTTCCTATGTGTTCTCAGTGAACTGGAACTGTTTTCAGTACTAACAGCCAAGTCTGCCCTCAAGTGACATTAAAGGAGAGGGAGAAGTTAGGCAGAGGCAGTCCCTCCTATGACAATCACAGATAAACCCAGCAGCTGCCACTGATGTCACCAAGGGCTCATCCTGCTGTCAGAAATACTCTGTTGCACCTCACTTTCCTCTGCCTTGTTTAACCCTCACACTCTTCATGCAGAACAAGTCCCTTAATGTGCATTTTTACACTATGCCTAGCACAGTGGAATATTCACCAAATTTTTTAAAGCCTCTGGTTGTCACTGAATTAGGGATCATGAACCACTTGCTACGTTTTCCAACACACAAAATTTTTCTATGTGATTTCCTCCATGCAGCCCCAAATGCCTTGGAGGAAATCTCCATCCACATCTGCAAAGTTAACCCACTATACCAGACTCCTCCTTTAGCCTCTCCTTTTTCCCAGTGGACACAAGATTTAAGATTTAGGTCACTGGTATGNTGCCCTCTCTAAATGTCCTCCTCCCACTGATCTTACATGTCTCTCTTCAGGGCAGAAACCATCTCTTTGTTCATGCAACACTCAGCAAACACAAGGTGCTGGCCCAAGCCTAGGGTTGGTTTCTAGGCACTGAGGCAATACAAATAAATTTCACTGTGACATTGAATAGAAATCAATAGGGAATGAAGATGTGTCATTGCATACAACTGCAAAGCCAGAACATGAACTTGGATGTGAGCTGGTAAAATCAGTGTTTGTTGGTGCCCAAGGTGTAGCTCTGCACCTCTTACCTTCCAGTCAGTGTCCCTACTGCAACAACAGATGCTGAAGGATGAAAACCTGAAGACTGTGCTGGATCCTGAAATGTTTCAGAAAGAACCACACTTTTTTACCAGTCCAAATTATCAAGTTATAACAAAAATACAATTCAATTATTTACCTCTGGAACACAGTAAAACTATCTTGTTGATTATTAGGGGTAATTTTTTCTCTTTCAATATAAACTTCAGGGGTAAAAAAGCATTTTAATTGAATTAAATATTATCCAATTAACTTCTTTTCCCTCTATACAAGGCCACTGTTTTCTTTTCTGTACTAACTAAAAAAAATTGGCAAGTGATTTCCTAAAAATAACATTGGCAATGCCAGCTTCTCAACAAATCACAAAGAAGTAAAAAATAAAAATGACTTCTAAAACTAGAGCTGACCTTAGAATTAAGCATCAAAGCTACAGTTTACAGACAGTCTGAAGGACAGGCAAGTCCCCTATTCAACAAAGGCACTTTGCAGGAGGGGTAAAGCCTAACTCCTACACACACCAACACCTTTTCCCAGCACCTGCCAAGCTGCAGCTCAGTGGGAGATTAAGGACATGAACTGGGTTTCTTATTTGGATATGCAATTTAAAAATATTTTATTTCTTAAAACTCTAGTGTTTTTCTTGTAATTTCAACATATGCCTAAAAACAAGGTAAGCATTTTCTTTCTAATATTTGTCCAGTTACAAAGGATGAGGTCCAGAATTTTTCAGGTTATAGCAGAAAATACCAATATAAATCTTTTTTTTCCCTCATACCATTAACACATAATTTTAAAATGTAAGCAAAAAACCCAGTCCAGTGATCCATCTCATAGAAATGCTTGTGTCCTTAATTTGCTGAATTTTAAAACAGTATTACATGTAGCTGTTTCAGTAAACCTGTTGACATTTTTTAGTAATTGGTAATTACCAGCCCTACAGGCTAGGTGGAAAGGATATTCTCCTTAATTATAAGCAAGTGTGTAACTTAAAAGAACTGCTAACTCTCAAGAAAATTTCAGAGAATTGTTGAGATCCAGGATTTCTATGCACAGCTTCTAAAACACTACAGCATTCCAGAAAGGAAAATTTACTAATTTTTTTAAGTATAATTTCATAGCAAATCCTAATATACTTCATTCAATAAACTAGAGGTCCAAACAGTGCATTTAATCTAACTTGTACGCAGAATAGCTATATTAAAAAGCTTTTACATTGATCTCCATGACAAAAATAGGTTAACATGAAATGATGTTTTTCCCTCAAGTTATTATTTTAAGGTATTTTAAAACAATAATCTTAAAAAAAACCCCAACATGACTAGAGAATTTCTATAACAGGAGAGAGGTATTTAATAAATGTATACCTCTATAATCTTGTCCCAGATAGGATGGTGAGTGGTTGCATCCCAGAGTGTGATGTGTTTGTCATGTCCACATGTGAAGAACTGAGGCTTAGAGGAATGGACTGCGAGTCCCCAAAGCTCATCGGTGTGACCCTACACAAGCAGAAATGGTTTTAGACAAGGACAGGCCATCAAAAGTAAACAGTGTTTAAACAGTATTAAAATTACCAATCTAGATATTAAAACATTCCAAATTAAAATNGCCCTGCAGGACGAAGTTTCTGGTGGTTCCTATTAATACAACGTCCCCTTTTCCCTCTGTTACTGTTCTTATGGGACCAAACTGCTCTGGTATCTGTGGTTATAACAGACAAAAGGATAGATCAGTCAGGCAATTTGTCAGGTATTGCAATTTTAAAGACATGTGGCCTACTAAATGTGTTTTAATATAATTGCACAGCGAAGAAATGAAACAAATTAATATATGTGCCTGTCTTGCAAAACTTTATAACAACTTGCATCAGCTCAGTAACTTCTATAAG
The DNA here is from genome assembly GCA_013389925.1 of Aegithalos caudatus. NCBI lineage: Eukaryota > Metazoa > Chordata > Aves > Passeriformes > Aegithalidae > Aegithalos > Aegithalos caudatus. The sequence continues at coordinate 520,598 of WEIU01014823.1, forward strand.
ACTGCAAGACAAGACACTCATCTACAGAACACTCAGATAAACCAAGTATTGCAAGAAACACAAAAGGTTCCTTCATGTTGTGTTAATTCAATAGTATTTAATTGCAGCTGTGATATCAGACTAAGCATTTCGACTCAGAGAATTTTCTTGTAATGAATGTTTCTTTAATTGCAGCCTAGGTTCTGAAAGAGCCAGTGCAAACCTCTAAAATAAAGTTCAAGGGAAGATGTAAAATAACAAGGAATACTAAAATATGAACAAATAAGAGAGAGACACCACAGTTAGAAACAGCACAAGTATGTCCCTTTTGTTAAAAACTGAAGTACAAACCAGACATGCCATTCCAGTTGCATATACATCTGNATTTAAAAAACAACAAAATCAACCAAGAAACTGATGAAAAACTTCAAGTATTAAAACCCTCAAAAAATGCTCACATCATTTTGGGAAAGTGGAAAGTACAAAACCACTTCAATACTCTAGCACTCTGAAGTTAAACATTACCTTACCTTATTAAATGCAAAGAAAGGAAGAAATAATATGGAAAGATATGAACACAAGACTTGTTTTCCAGCTACCACAGAACTTAGAAAGGAAATATTGTGTTAATGAATAGGGAATCACAGGAATGACCTGAGGGCTGAAAACTTGAGGTGTCCTGTGCAGGGCCAGGAGTTGGACTCAATGATCCCGATGGGTCCCTTCCAACTCAGCATATGAAAATATTGTATTTACCATTGATTTGCTTTCCCATAGAACACACACCCATTTAAAAACTTGATTAAAAACACTGCTCAGAGGACAAGACAATTTCATTTTAAGTAGCAGAGTGATTTCAAGATAGGCGATATCACCTCAGTTTTGTGAATTTTTTGGTAATTTCCATTCCAAGATATCAGCTTCCGGTCTTTTCCACCTCCCGATACCAACGTTCCATCTCGCAGCATACACAGTGCAAATATTCCACCCTCGTGTGCTCCTTGAACTGCATGGCTTATTCTGTTGGTACCTGAATAGAAGAAAAAAAGGCATTACTACTGAAATACTCAGCTTAATGGCTCCTTTCACCCTATTTTTTCTCCATTTCTCTAGTATCTCTCAAGGATTGCATTTAAACAATGATACCAGTGGGCTTGGGGTGCTGGACCTAAACACACAGACCCACAGAGGAGGCTGAATTAGTGCATCTTACTAGATATTCCCCCCACCTCAAAAATTAAAAGTATGCCTACTCAGTCTAGGTCAAGGACAAAGTAAAATAAGTTCATTTAAACCTTTCAAAGGGGTCTAAGCAAAATAATTTGTCATCACATTTGACCTGCAGTAGCACTACACACCTTATCAGCAAAAAACCCATAACCCAGTTACTTTCATCCTCCAAAGACATTCTGCAGCCTCCAGGTCCTGAACTTGTATCAAAATCTGACTAAGCTAGAGGTCCTTGTACATCTGGCAGAATGTGCTGATCACTCTCCAGAGGAGCCTGGACTTCTTCATTGATGAACTTTGCTTGTTCAAGTAGCTTCTTAGACTCAACACTGTCAAAACCCACTACATTAGATTAAGTATCTCTAATTTGGTAAATCATTAATATTATGAAGTACAAATAAATGATTACTAGTGATTCTAGTACTGAAACGTGCACCTTGCATCAAAGCTTGGCTAACTTGATGGTTAGGCTGATGCAAATTAGGAAAAAACAATTGCCTTTTCCTTCATCCACATCTATGGATATAATGTGTCAGGCACAACTGATTTCTATTAAGAGGAGCTTTTGCTAAGGGTACTCTGACCTGGTGGAGGCAGCCCTCTCTTGCACATAGAGCTCTGAGTCAAAAGTAGAGAAGACATAGAAAGTACACTGTACTGAGATAGAAAAACAAAAAAAACAATTTTTGTCCAACCCTAAAGAGCTGGCAGAAGTTGAGATCTTGAGCACACTGAGAATTCCCTTTTATTTCTCAGAGAAAGGGCAGAAGATGCTGCTTGCAGACAAGGTAGAAATTAGTCTACCAGCCTGATGGCAAACCAGCCCCTGAGCAATGCACTGCCCCTGTCTCCCTTGTCTGTTGGCAGTCCAAAATAACAATGAAGAACAGGGACGTGGGACAGTGCAATTTCTAAAGTCAGTTTAGAAGGAAAAGTGCAAAAGTGCCTTGCTTTAAACTGCCATAGGAAAAAAGGAAAGGGAAATAAATGAGAAGCTGAGTTACAAACACCACATCCACCCTTGTCCTCAGCAGTGAAGTGGCCAAGGAGATAATTAGCTGACAGTCCTTGGTTGAACAAGAAATCTAGAAAAACAGCTCAGTAAGGCTCAACTGTATAACTGATTCACTGCATTGTTTTTAGGGTCTTGCCCCCTTTGAGTAGTATCTTGGGAGAAACCACTGAGTAAATAGGAAAAAGCTGTCATCCATATCCCTTCTTCCTTTACTAATAAGGCCTCCTTTAAGGGATTCTCCTTATTCCTATGCATGGCATCTCAGGAACTAAGTAAACGTTTAGGATGTTGCTGCTGTTTGCCCTCTGACAGGCATTGCCTTCTGCTGCCTTAAAAAAGGTCTCTTCTTACTAGAAAATGCTTTTTAAGAAGTTCTTCCTATCCATCTGTTCTTTTGAAATAAAGCTGAGGAATTCCATTAGATCTGAATACATTTTATCTTGACTTCCTAGGAAAACAAATACTGCTATTTGTTGTCTTTTTAAAAGCATGTGTCAATAGGCATAATTTCTGCAAACAGTGGAGAGGCACAGGATAGGAGACTGGAGATCATCAATTACATTAACAATGTTTCTTTCAATACAGTGATTAAAGAAAAAACTAATATTAAGATGGAAATTAATAGTGAAATTTTATCTTACCTTTCCCCCAAACCAAAATGTTTCCACTTGAGTCTCCTGTAATAGTATCACCATTTTCAGAAAAGGTCACACACAGGACAAACTTTGGCTTCTCTTGTTTCTGCATGGTTATGAAAAATATACACTCACAGCAACACACAACCCATGGATTTTAGCTTTATGCATTTAGTTAATTTGGCTTAGTCTTATACAGCTCTATTATTACTTAAATATCTACAAGAGTTAAACACATTCCTACAGTCTAAATAGAATAATCTGTGCAAGGGCAAAAGATGCATCAGCTGAGGTTTGTGGCCAAATCCTGCACCCTTTAATTGCAAGCTGGAGACAGAATGAGTGAGAAGACCTGCCAACATGGAAAACATGACCAGGGATACTCTGAGATAAATCAAATCCCCCAACTACTGCAGAGTAGTTGAGTATTTAGAAATGGCCAAAGTTTCAAACAAATATTATTGTTATTATTATTATTATTATTGTTATTATTATTATTATTATTATTACTATGTTCT
>WEIU01014823.1:524956-586419 GCA_013389925.1 Aegithalos caudatus
GAAACAGAGAGAAAAATCCACTAATAATACATGACAAATAAAATGTAACAAAATTTAAATGCATTCTCTCAGCATATCCTCTTGATTTGACACAAAGTATATTAATTGACATTGTAAATAGTTGTTCTGACTATCCTTGGGAGCCATAACTCCACAAGCAGTTAACCAGCAGTCACTGGAGTTATCTGCCGTCATTGCAAACATCCCTCAGTTGTGCATGCAAGTGCTGTACACCTTAGTCTATACCCAAGAACAAATCAAAACCTTGAAATGAAAATTATATTTACCAAATAGTGGCCAGCTCAACCCATATTTGAATGACATATGTGCATGTGTCTGAGCAGAACATGGGATAAGGGAAGAAAATTCATACAAATATAATTTTATGGAGTCTTTCCCCTCACAAAATAAAAATCTCCTCCATCACACTTTTTTTTTAATGTGAGTTAGTCATAAAGAGTTTTAAGGTCATTTCATTTTGCAGAGGTTGGGGATGGGGTAGGAAAAAGAATATAGGAACAATGGGTAATTGCATTTCAAAATTTCAGTGTGGAACTTTTGGAAAATGATCACTTGTTTTGATTTACTCAAACCTTATTAAACCTTACTTCTGTATGACTGTATCATTACTATAAACACAAAATTAGAGAAATATTTTATTTTACCTCAAATAATCCTTGCTTTTTAATAAGGGAATTTCCTTCTAGTGTCCAAAAATAAAGGTGTGATTTTCCACAAGTAACTATTATATTTGTATCAGTAGGGTGAAAATCTGCAGCAAATACAGCCTCATTAGAGCACTTGGAAGGAAAAAGAAAAACATTGTATCAAAATCTAAAATGCAAAGGAAAGAAAACAATATTACATGGTTCTTTAATTAGGTAAACTGATACTTCTGATATAAAAGAAATTCTGAGCTATTAATTTACTAACATAGACTGGAATACTTTGTAGTCAAAAGATTTTATGTCTTTATAAGTTAGCATTAAAATTTATCCTTAAAAATAATGTCAGACAATGAGAATTTCTACAAAAAGATTAGTTTAGGACATTTTTCCTGCACGTGCTCCTATCACTGTTGCCTAGAAAAAAAAAAAAAAAAAAAAAAAAAAAAAAAACAAAAAAAAAAAAAAANAAAAAAATCCAAAACTATGGGGATAATCTCAACAGAGGGAAAATATTCCCTTTCTTCACATTCCTTGCCTTTTATACAGTGAAAGTTTTAAAAAGGCACAAAAAGTTAAATACAGAAAGACATTTAATTACAAGAAACCAGATCTACATACAAGCAAGTAGTACAAAATATCTTATTGCAACACCTTGACATCTGCCAGCTTTTCTTCCTTCTGCCAATCCCACACTGAAAGCACATGGTCATTGGAGTCATCCACAGAGCACAGGCTACTTCCTCCATTCTGAGACAAAACATAGGAAACATTAATGTACCACCCAAACAACATGAGAAACTTATAAATACACATTAAAAATAATTAAATACTTACGTGGAAGTGGAAATATTTACACATATTTACACTTTATTTGTTATACTTGTAGTTAGATCTCCATAAAATTTAGTATTTATAGGGTCATTGAAAAGACCCTATAAATACTAAGAAAATACTAAATACTATGGCTAAAAAGGGACCTAGAAGGGACTCTTGCAAACTGCAGGCAAGTGTCAGGAATGCAATAGGTATCTCTTTACAAATATTCAGTAGTGAAAATTCCAAAGGCAAACCACACATAGTTATCTATTTTATTAAGAAAGCTTTTCCTGATAACAATACTGGATTTATTTCTTTGCAATTTAAACCAGGAAATGCTGCTACAAAATGGGAAGTGATGCTTGCAACAGGCCAAGCTGTGACTGAAATCACAAAGCAAACATATGAAATACTTGTTTTCTTCTGGCAAATACCAATAGCGCTCCTCTGTTATTTTGCACCTATTTACCTCCAGAGGGGTATTTACAGTGCATTTGCTTGCTAATCCTTTTTATTTATCCTTCAAAACTGTTAAGTTTTCACCTTTGTATTCTTAACTAGTTCTCCCAATACACCTCTCTCTTTTCTACTTTCTAGAAGCATAGTTATCAATGGATTTCAAGTGTTTGTAGAAACTTTCACTGAAGTAAATTTTGCCTAGGGAATACACCACGTAGTCCTCTCCTGTCTAAAAATGTTGTCAAGACAACCAGACACCACCACATACACTGCTTACAGATTGTGTTGTACACAGGGGGCTTTGCAGCTTGCATGTGTCAGGTCACAGACTCAGGTTTTTATATGGGACTCAAATGCTGCCTGTATCAGCATGTAAGTATTTCCTTTATCTCTCTGACAGATTAGAGTTCAAAGGATGGTGCCAAGAGGCAAACAACAGGATTTTACTTTTTTACAATCCTTTATCCATATGCCTTTGCTGCTTTTCAGCAAAAGATTTTGATTCTCCTATGGGAGCCTCCATTTTTTAAAAGTCTTTCATCAATCATTTTAGACACAGTGAGAGGGTTAAAAGGTGCAGAGAGTAAATTTCTCATGTAGGGAGAAACAGAATAGGATGTTTCAAGAAAAGTAGGGATGCTGAAATTTCAAGCACACAAGTATTTTTGCAACTGCTGAAGAAATTAACTGCAGTTTACTTTAAGTATATGGTAAATCTCAGAGACTGCTAAGATAGTTTTAACTCTAATAGCAACCTAAACTGTTGGAAACAACCAGGCTGCAAGCTTTCCTCCCCTACAGCAGAACCTGAGAGAAGTGACAGCTTGGAAATTTGTTATGGTCACATAAATTTGAAAAATTTCAAAGATCTTTCAAGCAAACAGTCTTAATATGACTATGCATTTACTTACAGATTTAGAAAAAGCAATGCAAGTGACAGCTCGGTCAAAAAACCCCATTCCGATGACATGCAGTGTATTCAGAGTGACAGAATCCCAGACACGCACATGTGGTGGCAATTGCTATAAAACAGACAGAAAACATCAGCTGAAACAATGATGGAGAAAAACCAACAGGATTTTAAAAAATGAGAATGCACCTGAAAAAAAAAATCACAATTGAAGGTATAAAAATTATCAGAATTTCTCTAGAGTCACCCATATAAGCACAGATACATTACAAATGGTTTGCTGATTACTGTGCTTAGGACCAATAGCTGGGACTGACTATCCAGAGTGTACAGCACATTAAATCTCGCTGATCTCAGTTTGTTAACTGAAGTTCATGGCCACTAAAATACTCATCATGAACTGAAAATGGTTGATGACTTTGTGACATGGGATTTACTGGCAGGACCTGGCAGAGTTTAAACTGTACCAACTGAGATAACTGGTAAATGTAAAAGTGTGAAAAGAAACTCAGGAATTTCTAAAATGTAATTCATTTCAACATTATAAAAGCGGCCGGGGAAAATAACTTTTTGTTCAAACTCTTCTTTACAACCGTACTCGGAACGAGACTGTTTTCCATAAACGCAGTTCCAGATGCAGCCCCGGGTCCCCCTCCCTCCCTCCCTCNGGGCCCCGCGATGCCGCCCACGGCCACCAGGGGGCGGCGCCGGGCAGCTGCTGGAGCCTCTCGCTCTCTCGCGCTGAAATTGTCCTTTAACATAAATAAATATATACTAAAAAACCCCGAAGGGGACAACAGTACCTCAGCTATAAAAGTGTCTTTTATATACCTATATACTACATTCCACTCAAACACAGACCTCAAACTTTTAGGTTTTATTTCATAAATACAATGGTAAATAAAAAAGCTCCAACACATAATAAAATTTAATAGTTTATGCTACTCAGCTAAGTTATCTTTATATAAAATTATACTACATAATTGGGATTTCTTTTTTTTTTCACTGCCCTTGTTTTGACTGGGATAGAGTTAATTTTCTTTCTAGTAGCTGGTGCAGTGCTGTGTTTTGGACGAGAATAATGTGGATAACACAGATGTTTTGGCTGTTGCTGAGCAGTGCTTACCCTAAGTCAAGGACTTTTCAGTTTCCCATGCTCTGACAATGAGGAGCAGCACATGAAGCCAGGAGACAGCACGGTTCAGACAGCTGATCTGTACTGGCCAAAGGGATATTCCATACCACAGAATATCATGCCCAGTACATAAACTGGGGAGCTGGCCAGGAGAGGCCAATTGCTATGGGGGAACAAGCTGGCCATCAGTCAGTGAGTGATGAGCCCTTGCACTGTAAATCACTTCTCTTTCTTGGGTCTTATTTCTCTCCTTTTGTTGTCTTTCTTGTTATTATTATTTAATTAAAATTTAATAATAATAACAATTACAGCAACCATTCTTATTTCAAACCACAGGGTTTGTCCTTTTTCCAGTCCTCCCCATCCCACTGAGGGGTGGATGAGTGGCTATGTGGTAATGAATTGCTGACTGGGGTTAAATGATGACACTCGAAGTAGTCAGCATGTTGGTAGTCCAGTTTTCATCACAAAATTCTTCTTTGGTGCCTGCCAAAAGGTTTGCAAGTTTGGTTTTGACGACAACTGCATACTCTGCTGACTAACTTTTTCCTCATGGTTTTTATTGCCTCTGCTTGTTCCCATTCCTTTTCCCTTTTGTTACCTCTTTGGAGCAATGTAAATCTTTCTCTGTTCAAATAAAGTCCCAGCTTACAGCTAAGCTTGCAATAATACAGGTGGCAATGAAGAGAAAACTACTCTTGCCTAGATGATGGCAAGAGTAAAAGGGGTTTTTTTTTCAGCAAACAACCCAAACCCATATAGATTAGTTTTGGTAGCTGTGATCAAAAATGAAGCTGCATAACATACAATTTAATGTCCTCCTTTCCTCCACATCCATCCACCCTCCCTCTGCAGCCTGATCCTTCCATGGCTCTCAGAGACCAGCTCCAAATTTACCTTCAGTCTAAGTCATGGAACCAGAACCCATTCTTGATAATGGAATGGGGTAACTGTGATGGAGCATGGAGTAGGAACTCTCAAATTCAGTTTTGCTTCCGTTCAGTCCAAAAATGTGAGACTAATTACAATAGGAAAAGAATACAGCATGCATCTTCTTAATAACATATTCTTATGGAATATAAACCATTATACATCAGTAAAGCAGCCACTTACTTTCCCATCCTTGGATGTCCCTGCAACTTGACCTGTTGCGATAGTGATCCTATCAGGATGGACAGCCAGGCTACAAAAGAAAAGAAGAGGCCAAATTTAAATCTATTGGCTATCTATTTCAACAAGCTATCACTTGAGCCTGTAATAAATAGCCCTATTTTAATCATAGAAAGCACACAGCATATGAGTAAACTTTTTAAGAATATAAAAACAGATACTGACAAAACAATTGTCATGCTCTTGTATTTTACAATCCTCTGAATTCTTTTTTCACTGCATCTGCTTTGCATGCAGTTCTAGAGACAAGTACCCTACAAAATGAACTGTGGCAATAATTCATTTAGCTTTACAAGCCAGAAAGGCATCCTCTTTCCAGTAAACCTGATAGCTTTGAAATATCTAGAGACAGAAAATTTGAAAGAAGGAAATGAGATGGAACAGGGCCAAGGTAAATATCCTTGTAAAACAACCAGATTATACAAATAATTCAATTTATGAAACATGTTCACAATTCAAACAGATGTGGTTATCAGACCTATTTTTGGCTTTGAGGGACAATGGCTGTTTCATAATGCCTAATTTAAAGAAGGAATGTCAAACTCATTTCATACATTAGCGCCCATCAGATAATCCAAGTCCTCTTTTTCAGCTACACTGTGCAAGCAGACTGATACCATCAAGATAAACCATATGTTTATTTAGATTTCAGTTTAATCATTCTGATATTTGCTGGTATCTAGCATCCTCTGAGCTTCAACACACTTAAATTGCTTTTAAACCCAATCAGGCATGTGTGCATGACAGCAAACAAACCAGGTCTACATTACAGGCTATATGCCATGAGGTCAGCATGCCTGAACACTACCAGGAGGACCACAGGTGAAATTACATAGATTTTTCTGGTTAGGTTGAAACTAAAGGAAATGTACAGGGCACTCAGGCCCTGGTGAAAGGTAATAATTCAACCCTACTTAAAAAAGGCAAGGAGAAGTTTCTAAATAAGATAACGTTCAATCATCCTAAAAGAAGAGTAAGGAAAATGAGTGGCTCTATCTCAAACAGTGCTTTATGAAGAAAAAAAGAACTATTATTAGATGACTTACCACTTCACATCATCGTTATGGCCGGTGTAGTGTCTCTGAAGTTGCTCTTCGACATTGAACAACACCACTACAGAGGCGATGAAATACACGGTCTCGCCCGTGGGCAGGAGGTAGAGATTGCTGCGACAATCCCGACCCCTATATCCATAGCTACAGTGTTGGTCAAGCTGCAATAACATCATCTACCAGTGAAGGATGTGAAAAACAAGAAAAAGAAAAAGAAAAAAAGAAGAAAGAAGAAAAAAAAAAAAAAAAAAGGTTCTCTGTCCTTGTAGTCTGTAGTCTGTGTGCTAGAGTCTCCATCTGTTGGCTTGAGCACTGCTTTATTACTTGACAACCATCAGAACTCTTTCCCTTACTACAGTAGTGGGCTGAAGCACTTGGCAGACTTTAAAACTTACATATCCTACAGAAAATCCATAGCAAAGAATATGGGAATATGCAGGTGTACTATTCCTTCAGTGTCCTCTGGAATTTGGTAAATATCTGACAAAGACAATACTAATTTTATCCCAGGTGTATTTACTATTTACACTGCTTGACCAATTAAAATAAAAAACTAGACTTGATAAAAACACTAATATGTCATTCAGCACATCTCCCTGCATTACACAAGGATTGATTACATTATCCTGTGTGCAGCTTGATTGATTTCATTAATGTGGACATGACCAGCCAGATGGATAAAAACTATAAAGGGGTTACATCATCCATTCCAATTTATTTTTGTAGTATTTAAAAGGCAGTGGCCAAGATTCTGATGCTAATCATATCAACTTGAATCTGAAATTATTTCAATGAAATGACTGGAATAATAATCTCATTTAGACTGAATGTTAATTCAGCCAAATTTTGTAGTTTTATTCTTCTGATGAGTCATTAGGGACTACAACTATTTTTATTTTTTTTTATGGGAACAGAAAGAAACAGCATTAGTAGCATCTTGGCAAAACGGAAGTGCATTCTCATGCAATCAATATGGAGAAACTGGCTGTGAAAAATATATGGACAGATAATGAACCCCCAATTACATGATCTAAACAAGATACTTGTGCACTATCCTGCATGGTCAATGATAAGCCACTCAAACTAAAATAGTCATGTTAACATTCAAGTAATAAGATCAATAGTTATCCTATATAAATACTTATTTTAGAAGAAACAGCTTGATGGGTTTTTTTCTTATAAATGCAATAGAACTAGTGCTTCATACCCAATTATTAATTATAATATGTGAATTCAGAAATAGAGCTTTTATTCTCAAACTGAAACATCTCAGCCACAGTTTCCTCAAGTCTGTGATATTAAAATGCAGTGACATTGAAACAATCAATATCTTCAATTACAAAGAGTTTACTATCAATTTGAATCTGTCTGTGATGGTTGGTGTTACTACTCTAGATTGCTGGACAATGCTTTATTTGTTTAAATGTATTTTTCTCTCTACAAATTGAAGCCAACATAATATTTCCATATTTTAACAATATATAATCAAATTTATAGTGAACCAGCAGCTGAAGTTAGTGTACGGAATTGAACTCCTAAAAAAAGTGAAGAACATTACACAAATATGCATAAGGAACAAATCTCAGTGCACAAAAATAGCTATCAAATGGGAAAGATTACATTCTTTGGGGAAAATCTCCTTTCTTTACTATTCTTCCTGTGGGGAACAATGCTGCATTCAACCCTTCACATGACTGCTGTTGTCAAACACTCAATTTCTTTCTATCAGCCTTTTTTCTCACATGCAAACTCCTGGGGTTGATCCCTCCTTCTCCTCACTGTTTCCCACACTCGGATTTGGTGGCTTCGACTTGGATTTGGTGAGCTGGCACTTCAGGGAGTGTTACCTTGACCTTTTCTTTTCATTTGGCCTGCAGTTTTTGTTTCAAACCTCCTGCTTGCCAAGTGAATTGCTCTCAGATGGATCTGGGCAGGCCACTGCTCCCACCCTGATGTCCTTAGTCCTGATTTCTCACTCGGATTTTCCATCTCTGCTCCAGTCCCCCTCACACTTCATCACTCTGTTTTTGTTTCTTCCTGTCCTAATATATATGATAATATATCAGAAGTGTGTACCTTTTTCAGCTTAACCAGACAGCTGCCAATGTGACTGTAATAACCCTTTATGGTTCTGGTATGCCCTGAAATCTATACACATTATATTTTCTTCCTTATGTTTCTCATCATAGTCTGCTTTCCTTTCCGTTTGTCCATGCCACCTCCAGTATCTTGTTTCCCTATCCCCACCCTTACATTATAGAGCATTTCTGGCTGTACTCCCACAGCTAGACTCATTTGTCTGTTACAAAGATGTTTTTGCCTATTCCAGTTTTGTCACCCTCCAATCAAACAGTGCAGCTTCTCCAACTGGAATAAACGCCTGCAATATTGCTTGGTTTTCTGTTGTCTTTCTTCTTAAATGATCTTATGCTTCTGCTCACAGGTTCTCTTCTCCTTGTTATAGTCTGTAAAGTGGGCATTACCTTCTCCCTCTTCTTTAGAAATTATTTTGTCTTTCTAAACCTCCCATATACCTAGTCATTGCTATAAATATTAAGTATGGATACTATGTTTGGATTTAATTGCAAATAAATTAGAAACAGAAGAAGCTAGCACAGTATTTTTGGGGAAAACTGGCTCCTCCTCAATACCATTTAGAATAACCATCTAGGGTTAGATAGATTGTTTTATTAATTCACACCTCTTCTATTCATAGGCAACCTTAGACAGGATTCTGCTGGGTATACAGACACACACCTGGAAGGACATATGAATATTCAAACTAAAAATAATAGTCCATCTGGCAAATATTCAGTCATTTAAATAAGCTTAAGTGAGAAACTAATGAGACTGAAATCCTGACCTACCCTAATTATAATTTCTTTTAATAGTCTGAAATATTGACGTCAGGTTCCACCTACATGCTGCTAGTGACACTCAGCTTTGTTTCATGTTGGGTGTTCTGTTGTTTCAGCAAGCTTTCTAACACTTTCTCCTTAGCATTCTTAGGTCCTCTGAGTGAGGATCTCCTTACAACTGCAAAAGACATAATTCAATTCTGTTGTGATAAATGGTGAGAACCTGTACAATTAGATGGTAAAATGCTGCAAGAAGTGTTTATCACTCTAATCTCACCTGTTTTACTAATTTTACTGATTTCTTGTCTTTTTAACCCATCTTCCCTGATTTTGCATGCACTATCTATGCAGTTCCAGCAGAATGGGATAGAACCTACAGCCTCAGCTGCAATAGGAATAATAAGAATGGTTACTAAATCTGTCATTAATCTCTTGTGAATACAAAGAGACTGTTGGAAACTCTCTGAACATTCTGAAACCACATGCAGTTCTATTTATACAACTTTGAGAAAGACTATATGCAGTCTGTCTTCCTTTATGAAGACAAAGTAATTTCCTATTTTCACTGCAACCAAAAAAGATTTTTTAAAGAGAAAACCTTATGAAGATGCCATCTCTCTAAAGATAATGGATATTACAAATAGACTCAGATCTTGTTGTGTTTATATTTTATCTTGAATCATCCATCTATTATATATAAGATTATACAAAAGTGAAATGTCTTTTTTTAAAAAATAATTAATAGAATATATTATACTTAAAAGTGAAATAGGAAAACTTTTGTACGTAATGAAACACTAATTTTTTTCAAGTTAGATTTCTGCAATTATGTCCATTCATTGAAGTCAGTGGAAAAATCTGGTTGTTCAGTATCTATGGTGTTTAAGCCCCCTTAAGATACAAATCCAAATATTTTATATATTACATTATATAAATTTTACAGCTAAGCACGTATCAGTTGTACAGCACTACTCAATTCAGGGCTTATTCAGCTGAATGTACCATCCTCTTAAGGACAATGGTGTACATTTTATAAAACAGTTAAAAATGATAAATTACTGCTAAGAACTAGAAAAAAAAAACTTGAGCTTGTCTTATGCATCTTATAAGTAATAATGCCAGCTCACTACATTCTTATGATATGCCTAGTTTAATCTTTGGCTAATTAGCATGCTTCAGATTTAACCTTCAGGCAACATTTAAGCAAAATCTTTCTTAAGCTGCCACCCTGTACTTTACAAGGTGAAGAACAAGCAGCCTCAAGAAATTAACACCTATTTTCAAAGGAATGTCACTTCTCCAATTAAATGAACCCTATGACCTTAATCCTGCTATAGTTTAGCTCAGAAAGTTATTTAACCCAAATCATTATGGAATGATTGATTTCCAGTAGTCCTCCAGCACAGAAAGGATACACCCATTCCAGTTTAAGCCTCTTGGCTGGTAGTTCTACTTTTGCTTCCAAATTGTAAGATTCCACTTGCTCTTTGGGCATGTACATGGTAACAGGACGTCCACGAAGAAACATTTTTACGTATCCTTCCTCTACAAAAGGTCAGAAATGTTTAATGTTACACAAAAAAGCCACCGGGGAGAATTCCAGTGCTCCTCCATCCCTTCCCACATAACAGTTTGGTGCATTACAATTACAGAATGACATGCAATCTCAAACTTAGAAATTTAGCAGGTTTGGTTTTGGTTTTTTTTCCCTAAATCATAATCACTAAGCAGAATTTTTTAAAAACATATGAAGTCCCTTCTTCCTCTAAATATTCTGAGTAGCAGAATTAGAACTAAACAATATCATGAAGAACTACAAAACAGAGAGGTCTGAAATTGAAACTTTTTAAAAATTTTACAATATTACGGTTTTTAAATATTAAAAATGCAGGGGGAATACATCAAAGATTACAATTAACGCAGAAATGCCACTTTAAATTAATTTTATTTTTTAATCAATGTTTACAGTTGAGCATCAGCATCTAAATTATTTTCCAACACTCAGTCGCATTTTTTTGCATCCCAGTGTAAAGATATGCTTTACACTTGATACAGTGTTAGAGATACATTCGAAATAAGGAACAGAAACAATTAGTAAGAGGAATCATGCTGATGTACATGCAGAAAAGATATGTGCTTTAAGAACTACTAAACATTGAAATAGGAATGACAACATTGACAGCACATTGAAAGAAAGGAAAATGATATACAGGAGAGAAGCTACAAAAACTCAATTGGCTGACAGAAGTAAACATTTCTAGAAGAAAATACTAAAAGTAATGTGTTGAACTGGTAAGAAATATTTTTGGGGCAGAGAAGCAGAGATTAATAACAGATCTGGAAGTACTGACTTGGGGACTTCATGGGGCTTATAAAACTAGGAGATCTGGGAAATGCCATGAAGGTCTGACTAGGACTTTTGGGAAGTGGCAAGGCCAAAGTGGGTGTCCTGTGAACTTCTGATGAAGTTTGTCCAGATTCAGAACGTGCTGGCTCTTGCTGCTCCATCGGCAGATCAAGGGGTGCAGCCTTGTTCACATGCGAATCAAGCAGTTTTGGAGTCAGTGACATCTGTAGAGTTACTAGACAGAATAATCGTGGGCACAGAGGAAATGGAAGGGCAAAAGTAATAAAAATCATGTAAATGAAAAAAAAAAGTATACAATTTAGGACTGTTAAATTATGCTATGAATTTTTAAGTAGCATTACAAATATACCACTATTTTTTTAAATTTGAAAGCTAAAGGCTTTATTTTAATTGGAAATATGCATATGCTACAAATCCTGACTAAATTAATAAGAAATATTGATTGAACAAATAAACATCATAGCTATGTTGTATTACCTAACTAGATGTGTATTTTGCCTTTAGACTATATGGGAAAGAGATCTACCTGATCTGTCATAGTAAAGGTACAGTTAGGTCTCTCTAGCTTCATTTACAGAATGCACACATAAAATGAAAGCAACAGAGAACTTAATGCAAAAAATAGAAGAGAGAATAATGATGAAATAATCGTGACAGAAGGTTGGAACTTCAAGATTTCTGTTAAAATGATAGAATATTGGAATTCTTTTTAAATATCTACTCCAATATATCTGTATTGGAAAATAAAATAGAGGGTAGAGCATTAAATAGCGAAGCATTACAGCACTGCTTGTATGCGCATGCAGCATCTATTTAATGAGCTTCAAACACGTGCCAACACTGCTGATGCCCATGCACTGGAAGTCAACAGATTTTCAGCAATGACAGCTACTGGCTGTACTTATCAAAGGCTGTGAATGAACCAAAATTTAATTCACCAAGCTGCTTTTCTCACCTGAAGCTTATGGGGTTCATAAAAGTTGCATTTAGCCATCTACAGTGGGAGCATTTGACCTAGTCACACCAGACTAGGAAAGTATATATACTAACCAGTAAACTATACCAAGTATATTACAACCAGTATATAAATTATGCCTTCAGAATGTGTGTATGTGCCTCTCCTAACTATAAAGAGGAACTTAGTCTACTTAGGCCAGGCATAGAAGTCATATTGTGTATTTAGTTCTAACTTTTGGTAATATTCCATCGCTACTAGTTTTTGTTCCTAACCCAAACACATTATCTACACAATCAATCTCCACCCTTCTTTTCATACTTTTCTTAAGTAAGTTTATAAGACAGTAGAGTTCTAAATGTAAAGATATAGATGTAAAGACAGACAATCATCAAACTACAAAGACAGATCAACAGTGAAACTTTTAGACAAATGTATCTTTTACATCTGCAGTTTTGTAAATTTGGTATTGTTATTGCATAAATGAATAGTTAATGAACTGAAATAAAAAGGCACATCAATGCCAATGGGATCTGCAAAGGAGACCACCACTGATTGCAGGTATAAATTTGTACAAAGAATACACAGAGGTAGAGACTCTTTAATAGATTTTGCCCTGAGAACAAACATTTTTTGCTTTGTGAAATTCACAATTATTGCCAAGCTGAAAGACGCTGATTAGTGGAAAACTGTTAGGATAGAGCTATTTCTAAACAGCAGATAAATCTGTGATTAGATCACAGATATAAACATGCAACAAAAATGTGCATATTTACACTGCAACTTAACTAAAGCTTTAGACACCAACACGGTATGTATACCAAATGTAACTGCTTTATGACACTAAGCAAAAAGCAACGAGAAATTAGTTGTAGGCCTAGGTCTGTTTATTTAAGATTTAGAAAAATCTACAATCTACACAGTAAGAAAAAGCAAGAAAAAACAAAGGCTTCTATGTTCATGTTAGGCCAACAGCATAACAGCCAACAAAGGGGCAAATTCTATACGAATTTCAGCAAAAGTGCAGAATGCCATTTCAAACACAGTGAACATCCACATGTTGCCATATAGCTCTCTCAACATTTTTTTTTTTTCTAATTCAAATTCTTAGGAATAAGTCCACAGGAACGTAAATTATAACCCGTTATTATGATTAAAGTGCACCTGAGGGTTATAATTCAGTAGATCATATAATAAATGGTGTAACATTTTTGTTTCACTCAAAAGGACTAGAAAAGTTTTAACATTGCAAAATGCACACAAGTTAGAAAACAGCTGTATATCAATCAAGCTTTTATCCCACCAGAGCCATTTTGCTTCGAGAGCTATGAGGTTTTGGAAGTGAAGCCTACCTTTGCAGTGTGTCACACGGCGCTTCCCTTGTGATTACAGAGACAGAGACAGAAGGGCTAGATAAAGATGTGTTTGAATACAGTAACTCTCTAAATACCTGCTCTACAGGCTGTCCAGCCTTATTCTGCTGCAGGCTAACCCGGGGCTTGACAAAACACTGAGCCCTACACTGGGTAATTACCTCCTAAACCTCTTTCCTCAGTTAGGGGCCTCTGTTTGGTTCTACCATTAAAACACTGGCTTAAACTCCATTGTGTAACCATATACTTAAGTAAAATACCAAGTAAAAGCTTCCTAGAAAAAACATTCATTTCAGCAGGAATTTTGTTTAGGTGAGAACAACTTCAATGTAGTGTCACATTTATTTAATTACTAACCTTTATCTATGGGAAAAGTGGCAGAAGAAAAAAAACTACAAACACTGTTGCTTATGTGGTATAAGGGAAGGAGAAAAATTAGGCAAGGGATGCATATTCTATGCAAATCAGAAGTTTTCTTTTTCTAAACCATCAGTTTTCATGGAAGGGACATGAACCATAATTCTGTTGTCACAAGAGACTTAAGTGTTTATTTAACTTCATGTACAAAATCAGTTACATTAAACCTTGAAATATGGCTTAAGAGCTTTGTTGGATGCTGATCAATCCATGCAGTAAACAAAAGATGTCCAACTTTTTCAGCTTAATGTATGATTACTGTCATAGAACTATGCATAAAAGTAGTACAATACATCTGATAATTCAACAGCATTTTTCCCTTCTCTATTTTGTTAAAATAAGTCTTTATTTTAGTTGTCATTGAATTTTCAGAGTAAAAATAACTGTTATATACACTACTTCATATTTTTATTGAGACTTCAAAAATTTTAACTGTCTAATGACAACCACTGCTTTCACTTACACCTACTATTTCACTTTCAAAATCTTTCAAGCAGGGATAATACCTAAGTTGGAAAAAATTGAAGTGCTTTTCAAATTAATGACAGATTACCAAAACTGTTGTAACAAACCACCTTTTTATTTGTAATTTCACAAATTACATTACAAGGCTTTGGGACAGATGTGGCAATCTTTAGAGGGCACTGTTTTATGATTAACATGACAGCATCATAGCTGGAATTTGGCATTGCTTTAATTACCCAAACCTTAAAACTGCTTTGAAAGACAAGACATAGACTAAGTAAGAAGACATGGTCTTTTTTGTCCTTGTCTTCTCACAAAGAATCCCAACTGTAAAATAAATCTATTGAATCAATAAAATCTAGAGTGACCTGATCAACTTTTTAAAAATATATCAGCAGCCTGTAAGTATAATGATTAGATTCCCAATACTAATTTCTAGGCATCCACAGAAGAAAGGGGGCTAGTGGGTGCACCCAAATATGTTATCACAGTTACTGTCTGCTTAAAAATTTTAAAAGTTCCTACCTGCACTGAACATTGGTTCCTTGGGTTTGCTGTGAAAATAATGAAGAAATTACTATTTTAAAACCATGCACATACATTCTGCACATGTATATGTATCAATAAAATAGAAAATAAAAAATATAATACTATAAATTTTTGTTCAGTGTATGTATGAATAAAAATATGTTTTCAATTAAATTATTTACAAAGTAAATCTCCAGGCAAACACAGTTAAAACCAGTAAACATCCTTGATGGCACTTTATATTCAATTCTCATTACATTTTCAAATTTATAGATTTTCCTCTACTAACTACCAAATTCTCTTCTTCTGTGAAGTTAGTCCAGTTACCGGAGAACACAGGAACTGGCCACAAGCAGCTGTATCAGTTTTTGTTTCCAGCCTGGATTTAAGGATCAAACCAAAGTTAGAATCCTACTTTTTTCAAAGACTTCACATAAAACATGGAACTGTCCAGTTGTTCCTTGGTAAATGACAGAACTTGGTAAAACATAGAAAACCCATATAACTATGATTAAAATGTATTCTCTTTATCACAGTACAGCTGCCTGCAAGATAACTGGAAATGTGTTTTACTTATTCTCTTGAGAAAATATTTGGAAAAACTTGAGGGGAAAATATATACAGTTGAGAAGCTCTCTGGATAGTACTACCCTGGGCAAAAGGAAGAAATCTTTGTCAAGAGATGCTAGTCATCTGGGGTTTTTTTGTCATTTGCCCCTGTAAATCAAGCTTGAGGGTGTTGTTTCTGATCAAGAATGGAGGGGACACTAAATTATATTATGTAGTTATTTTTCTTTCCAGTTCCCTCTTTAATGCAATAAAACTTCTGAAGTATCAGACAACTGCTGTAAGTTTCTTAGGGTGATGCCAAAAGGATTGAACCCTCTATCACTATGATGGAGAAATGCTGATGTATGAAGTATTCCTAGAGCTTGATGGCATCTCAACACCCTCTCCTAGACTGCAGTGGGCAGATAAGGAGAAATCAAAAAAAGAAACAAGACTGTGTTGGATTTTTGCACACAGGTTTTTTTCTAAGCATAAAAGATTCTTTCTCACTACAATGAAAGATGTTGCAAATAACTATATTGTATTTTTCTCTTTGGTTTGACACTTATATTGAGAACAATACTTAATGATAAACCCAAACTAATTCTGATCCTACTTCAAATTTAGCAACTTTCCATAATATCAGCCTTTGTGTTAATCATGCATCAAAATACATGCTTCAAGCTGGCATACACAGACAATGTCATTTATATAAATAGCATGATGTGCTGCCATTGTTAACACCAAGATGAACATTTTGTTTTATGAAGACATTTTTAGAAAACAAAAAAAAAACAACTTTATGGGATGGAGCACTAGACAGAAATGCTGCCATATTAGAGACAAAACAGTCCCTAGCTCTGAACAGACCATGCCAACCTATTCAAGCTAATCAAGCAAATGTGAAAGGCTGATTCATGACAGTAATAAAGCAAATCATCTGTATTTTCTAATTATACAAATCCTAACCACACACAGCTCAGAGCTCTGGCTACCCTTTTTCCTGAACCTGAGTCACATCCTACTTAAGTAACCCTCAGGAAGGCTTACTCCTGGCTGATAGCTACAGGACTACGGACACTTCATCGTGGCATGGGAGATTATGGTCATCTCCTTATGGTTAAAGCTTCTTGAAAGAGCTTTCTAGAGCATCCTGGCTTTGTGTAACAACCTACAACCCTATATGCTTTGAAAAACAGAGTCATAGAATATCTCAAGCTGGAAGGAATGCAAAGGGGTCAAGGATACAGACAGACTGTATTTAGATTTTGACATGTAGATTGTCCACTGCACAACATACACTGAATTCATCTTTTGGGCACTTGATCTAATGCAATTTTTATGTAAGATAAAATACACAGAGCAAGGGCACTGTAAGATCATGTTTGTTAAAACTTTTTCAAACACTACAGTAAATTACTACAGCAAATTGGAAAAGCAATGAGATTCACCATTGGTAGGTGAAATGATTGCTGTTCATGTTCCAGAAACAATTCTACCCCTGTAAGTATAGAAACTTGGGTTTGTTAACAAAAAACTATCCATAAGATGTTTGTTTTGTATATAGAAGATAAGGTTATTTTAATCAATGCAGTCACCAGATAATGGCTGTTGATATAATTTGATATGTGTGACAGGGTAGAAAGTTATACATTGGTGCAAAATAAAAGGTGCAAAAGCAAAGCATTAGAAAAAAAATCCAACCACTTCAAAAGATTAATAGAGAAAACAGCAGCTCCATGCTAATGACTTCACCAAGCAAAGTAGCTGCATGAAGTACACACCATTACAACACTTCACTGAATTTGCACCTTAAATTAAGAGTGCACTGTTTGTTTTTTTTTTTGCTGTCCCTTCACTGGTCATTATGGGTTTTGCTTGGTTTTGCCTTTCAAACCTTTCAGGCTCACTTGTCCCTAAGATTGTTGATGCACGGTTTGCTGATTCAGATGTGTGCAGATATACATTCTCTGTGCTACAAGGGTCTGAAAAAAATTTCAAATCTGCACATGCAGAAAGACACTTTGTTCCTACATAAACTAGTAATAGACTGCTTTTCCTCTCAAAAATAATATTTATTTATGGATATAGTGTATGGCTACAGTAAATTTTTTTCAGCTATATTTGTCTTTTAGAAATGTTGAAGTACAAAAATCTTAGAAACAAAATTAAACACACATGTATCAGTTATTTATTGTTTATAATTATCTTACAAAAAATTTAAGGGAAGAAAATTCAGCTGCTAAGATAGAGTCAGATTTCCATAAATACCAGAAGGTCCAGTCCTACGGAATTCTGTTGGCTTATCAAAACTTTATTCACATGCACAGATGCAGAATGCAAACAAGATTTTAATTTGTGTAAATATTATATTTTTCTTGGTTACAACTCTGTAAACATTACATCTTCCTTGGTTACAATTTTGTAGCATTTTCTCTCAGAGTATTTAAATTTTTTCACTATTTCTTTAATTTTCTAAGCCTCTAAGCCTTTCACTGAGTCACAGACCAAGTCAGGTTGGAAGGGATCACAGTTGTTCATCTGGCCCAACCTCCCTCCTACTCAAGCACGGTTATACCAGAGCACATGGCACAGAATTGTGTCCAGACAGTTCTCAGATATCTCCACTGAGGGAGACTCCAGAATCTCTCTGGACAACCTGATCCAGTGCTCAGTCACCCACATGGTAAAAAAAAATTTTTCCTCCTATTCCTGTACATCAATTTCTGCCCATTGCTTCTAGTTACTGCTTGGCACCACCAACAAGAGCCTGGCTCCATCTTCTTGCCACCCTCTACTCAGATACTTATAGATATTGATGAGATTTCCTCTCAGTTGTCCTTTCTTGAGGCTGAACAGGCCCAGCTCCATCAGCCTTTTCTCATAAGAGAGATGCTCCAGTCCCTCGATCAACTTTGTCACCCTTCACTGGACTCACTCCAGCAGCTCCACGTCCCTCTTGTACTGAGGAACCCAGAACTGGACACAGCACTCCAGATGTGCCTCACCAGGGATGAGTAGAGGGGCAGAACAGGATGGTTGGACTTGATGATCTAAAATGTCTCTTCCAACCTTGACAATTCTATGATTTTGTATAGGATCACTTCCCTCAACCTGTTGGCAATGCTTTTCCTAATGCACCCTAGGACTCCACTGGCCTTCCTGGCCACAAGGGCACACTGCTGGCCCATGGACAGCTTGTTGTCCACTAGAACACCTTCTCTTTAATCCATGCATGCAAATCTTTTGCCCACTTTTCCTGATTTCTTGCCCATCCAGATGCATTGTTCTTGTGCCTGAAGGAAGTAATCCTTGAATATCAACCAACTCTCTTGGATCCCTCTTCCCTGCAGGTCCTGTTCTCACAAGATTCTTCCAAGATCCCTGAGTAGGCTAAACTTAACTTTTTGAAGTCCATGGTTAAAATCTTACTTGCAGCCCTGCTTCATTCCCTCCTGGTACTCACCTCCACCTCATGGTCATGACAACCAAAGCTGCCTCCAGCCTTTACATCTCCAACAAGGCCTGCCCTGCTTGTTATCACAAGGTCAAGCAGCACACAATTCCTTGTGAGATCTTCCACTACCTGTGACATGAAGTTGTCATCAACACTTTCAGGAACCTCCTGGACTGTTTGTGCTTTGCTGTTTTGCTTCTCCAGCAGATATCCAGGTAGTTAAAATCTCCCACAAGAATGAGGGCCTGTGACTTTGAGACTGCTTCAAGCTGCCTGTAAAAGACCCCATGCACTTCCTCCTGTTCAGGCAGCCTGCAGCAAACAGCCACAAAGTGCTATGCTTACTAATCTGCCCTTTTATCCAAACCCATAATTTATTCTAAGTTCTAGTTTGCACACTTGCTGTTTTGCTTCATAGCTGAAAACATAAGCAAAAAACCAAGCTATTAATAATGTAATCACCCATATTTGGGCTGTAAAATAGTACCAAACCAGCTCAAACAAATATGCTGAAGGGATAAAAAGGAAGGAACATTTTGTGCCACACCATTGACAATGACTCGTGTCAATGGCATTGATGCCCACACAGAGCAGGTAAATTAAGTTATTAGTTGAGCTTCATTAACAATGTGTTTTTATGGTCACAACATCTTAGAGACAGTGAAACAGTACTATCAACACCATTTCTTGCAAAGGAAACTGCAATAGAACAGGTCAAGTGAAATGGCCAAAACTAAATTCTGACTAGAAAATTCAGGAAAGAACTGCTTGACCTATACTGACAATACTGATGAACCTCAATGAAACAGCTATTTGTTCAAGGCTATTTTAAGTCTGAAACCCTTGGACAAGATATCCTCTTTTCTCTGTGCTGTCAGCAATACAGAGAAGCATGATCAGAGATACACAGAGATAGGCATCACTTCATTCTGCTTCACTGAACAGCACTTGCATGTAAACCTCTCCCTCCATTTATCTTTAATCTGGCTCTCAGACCAAGGCATTCATAGTTCAGAGACTGGCTGGACATCAGCCTACATGTGGGATGTGGTGACTGACTGATTCTCAGCAATTGCTTTGGTTTTTCTTCCTCTTTCCTTCACTTTTTAAACTATCTTTATCTTGATTTATGAGTTTTCTCAGTTTTGCTCTTCCTATTTTCCTCTCCTCATCCCACTGGAGGACAGGAACTGAATGGCTATGTGATACTTAGATGCCAGCTGGGGTCAATGCACCACAACCAGAAACTCAAAGAAGAACTTGTCAGGAATATGAAGACCAAGGGAAAGCACTTAGATATTAGAAAAGGCATGTTTAATAATTATGAACTTTCCAGGGAAACTCTAAGTTCTCACACTGTTTACAGTTTGGAAATAAGGCAAAGAAATTTAATCTAAATATGAAAACCTGTTTTATTTCAAGTGTTTTAATAAATATTTCAGTCCAAGAATTGGAGCTTTGTAAAAAAAGAAAGCTTCCAATATTTTAAACAAGAAAAACTAAATTCACTAAAGAAACTAATTTCATTATTAGAACAGGAGGCAGAGAAAGGGGATAGATACTTAGATAACATTACCTTTCACTGTTCTTTTTACCACTAGATGAACTGCTGGTGGAACCAGTGCGGTTGCGACTCCCTTTGGAATCTCCATAGCTTTCCCTCCGACCTCCTGGGGACACACGCTCAGCTGAACTGGTTCTCTTAATGGTGCTAATAAAACAAGGAGCAAGTTTCACAGTGGCACTTGTAAAAGTATATATTCTACAATAAATATTTTTGAGAAATGTATCGAGTAGAACACTAACCCTAAAAAATAACTACGATTTTTTAAAAATCTTAAGTTGGTTTGTAAAGAGCCTATGTAAGAGTTTTAGTGAGTACCTGGTGCAACAAACATACTGCTTTTTCCTTTATCATATAATAGAAGAGGGGCTAAACCAATTTCATAGAGTAGTTGCAATCATTTTTCTGGGTCAAATTTCAAATATCTGACTACCACTCCATACTTCTGAACTTTTGGATTCTCTTATGAATAAGTGAAAGATTTAGAGAGAAAGCATATTGCCTGACATTTCCAGCCAGACTACAGAGAATGCTGAAAGTATGTCAAAATTTGAACACAAGTGAGCTAACTTTAGGTCTTCATGTAATATCAATTACTCTGTGGTTCAAAGCTAGTTTTAACATAATCCAAACTGCAATTAATGGTGAGCTAGCCTGCAATTTTTTTTTTTTATTATTGACAAAAATGTATGCTTCCTAGTTACATGTATGAATAGATTAGATTCCCCACATGTCCTGACAGGAGGTTTCTCAAAGGCTTAAAGCTCATCCTACCCTCTCACTCTTCAACCATCCTTCCTGCCAAGACAGCTATCAAGGGAGCTCCTGTGTGGCTTTATGGCACTCCCTAGACATCCAGCTCTCTCTGATGGAAAAAACGTGAGCCAAAACAGTGTTCTGTAGTAAGTTAAGAGCAGCTCAGTCAGAACTTACACCCTGTAGGAGACCAGTTATTGACCAAGGCACTTCTCCCTAAAGCAGTGCTTCCTAGCAAGAGAGGAGCAGCTAAGGGTGAGGCCCCAGTGGGTAATGCTTTACATGCTGCTGCAGGCCCTTTGCAGCAGAGAGGCTCAGGCAGCAGTACACAGACTGAGGCAGGAATCACCCCATGGCAGCAGCTGAACGAACAGATCTCAGTCAGGGTCTCATTTACCCCCATTTCAGTCCTGTACTGTTTTCTCCCTGCAGAAAGCACAATGAAAATATCCCCTTTAAGCCATAAAATCCCCATACTAAATAACTACCTTTAGCAGCTCTCTTCACCCTCTCACATCTCTCTACCCAAATCCCAACTACTAGCTTCATCCCACTGTGACAACTTTGGTACTTGCTTCTTAAAGGCCAGGCTCATCCTAGTCACACCTTTTATCATCCCCAGCCACCTCCCCCTGGGCTTCCATACACCCCCAGAGGTGCTCTGCTTATCAGAATACCCATCTCATGCATTCTTGAGGACTACTCTAAACCTCTCCATCAGTCCCTAACAGCTATCCCTACCCTGTCATCTCAGTTAGCTTCTCTCTCTGGCTCTGTGTGGTGTAAGTTGGCTCTGCATAACTAAAGGAACCAAGATAGACTCTTCTGTCTGGTCAAAAAATGCTTAGCTTCGCAGCTGAACACTACCTGCTTTAAAACAATGCAAACTTATTTCTGCTGCCCCATGTCTTTTTACCAGCAAAGAAGGGAATGTTTCAACACCTCAACTGATACTCAGTTACAGAAACAGCAGGAACACCTGAACCAGAGTCTTTCTGCAAAGCAATTGCCCTTCTGAAAAGAAGGCAACGCCCATCCAGGGGCGGATCTGCAGAGGCCGTGCATGTTAAGGCAGCTCGACAAAAAAACCTTCTGGTACATGCAATGGTAGGACAGATGTTCAGTGCTGCATTCTTGTAATAAAAAGAAGCTTCAAATGATTAAGCTGAAATTAAAAAAATAGTGTTTCTGTGGAGAAAGCAATATAAGAGAGCAAGCAGAATGCAAAATTACACAAAGACAGAACAAAATACATTTATAGGGGAAGAGAAAGGCAGCAGCAAGAATTTAGTTCTGTCGTAATTTCAGAAGCATACTTCCTACACTAGACTAAAATTATCCAAGCCATCTCAATGTCAAATGCAGGAAAAAAACCTTCTCTAGTAAATTAAATAATTTACTGTTAATATTTAATTATTCTCTCCACATCTCATAACATCATCCAATCTAATACTACTCCAGTTAAAAATAAAACCTTGATACTGGAAATGTTTATTCCACATTAAATAGCTTTATTAGTATGTGCCTTCCACTATTATATACATTAATTACAGAAAAATCCTGTGTGATTTGTCATGGATCAAATCTTTATTTTGGCATCCTTTCCTGGTTAAGAAAATTTCAGTGTAGGCTGATGTTGACGCCTCTTATCCTTAACGAAGAAAGTATGCGTCAACATCAGCCTACACCGAAATTAAATTAAGGACATTATCAAAGTTTACTAATTTTGGGAAAAAATGAAGTTACAGTAAAAAAAATTTGAAACTAATTTTAATGCTGCTTGGAGTTTTGTTTTCAGAGCTATCAACATTTAAAAGATGATATAGGGGATAAGAAATGAAAGGGTGAGACTGAAATTTAAAGTTTAATTCTATCTTCTTTCTGAATAATGAAGCCTCATGTCAGTATAAAAACTACTTTAACCACAGGTGTAAAGTTATTTCAAACCCTTATGATTTTGGTCCATCACTGCTTAAATGAATTAGTAATGCTATCTTCTGACAAATTTTATTTTAAACTTTCAACAACAACAAAAGTCCAGTGAGAAGTCTTAGTTGGTGGTTGGAAATGGGGACTATAACTTCATTATATTAACTCAGTTTTGGCATAATACACATTTTGTTAGCTAGACTGTTAAACACCAGTGATTATATCCATGGCTATAGTAGATTCACTGTCATCTGAGAAGGAATTTAAAATGACAGAAAAAAACTCATTTAACTTACAGGTTTGTAAGAGTATAACTGGATTCCAGAATTTGACTTCCACATTAGTGATATGAAAGGAGAGCATTTGCAATTATTTAAGAAGATGACATTTAGTTACACACTTTTAAACTTGTTTAAGACAGCAATGTGGTCTAACACCCCTATAATAAAAATTATGTTAGTATGAAATAATGCAGATACCATCACTGAAATTATTATTTTTATCTAAGTTGTGTGATGCATTTATTGATGATGAGAAAGTTTTAGACATGTACTTCTAGAAATGTTAAAAATGGCAATAATAATTACAGTTCTATCATGTTAATGCTTTTACTAAAATAGCCACTTTCTATGTTTTGAATTGAAATGGAAAGGAAAAACAACTAAACTTCAACACTACAAAGCTATTAAGGATCCCTCACCTTAGAGCAGGCTTTTTCAGTTTGCATGCATTGAGAAGATTCACAGACCTGCTTAATCCAGATTGAGAGGTGCGTAAACAAAGCAGAATAAAAAGTGAATGCAACAATAAAATGTGGAAACAAGACATTTACAAGACTTACATTAAAAGACAAAATTGCATGCTTTCAAGAAGTGAAGTCACGTGCAAGAGTAAACAACAAAGTGCTTATTGACTGAGCTAGATGTTTGATCATTTCAAACCATACATTTAAAACACCAATGTATCTTTGAATGACAAAATCTCAGCAGTTCCCCATTTGACCATTTGTAAAGCGACCCAAAATTAAAATTAAAAAAAAAAAAAATCGAAAAAAAAAATCTAAGAGGTATCTGAAGGAACACGACAGATGATCCAGCTAAAAGACAAAGACTATTAAAAAAGCAACAACAAAGACAAGAAAATAAATCCTCATATATACATACATATACCACTGCATAGCATGAATGTTTCAGGTAGTTGCATTACTGAATTTTGGTGAACAAATCTGGCCAAAATTAAAAAGATATATACTTTATTACTAAAATTATTTGGGAAAATATAAAAGCTTTTTAATAAAAGAAAGTAAAAAACAGCATACAATTCTCTTAAGACAGAAACTGATGGCATTAATATTTCGTCTAACACTCATTCTGACCCTCATTTAAATCAATTAGAATGAATTCAGGAATAACATATGACTTTAATTTCATTACGCCTCTGAGCAAAATGCACTAATAACTTTAATTGTTAGAGATCTTGTAAAGTGGCGTAATAGTTTTGCCACCCGAAGTTCATTGGAGAGGGATTTCTTTTTTAATTTGTATTCTAAATATTTTAAACCATTTTCTTTGAGAGACAAGTGTTACACAGAGCATTTAATTGAAGGTTTGGTTCAGAGTTTGTGTGTGCCAGTTACAAACCATCGCTGCCCCCCAACAGAACGCACAACATTCATTCCAGGCGACTGAACAATTTCCTAGGGGCCATGTGTTTAGAGTTTAGAAGAACAGGAATTTATCATATTAAAGTATTTTATTCTCCCTGCAAACAAAGCTCTTTATGTTTTCTTTGTTCCTGCTTCTTCCTTTTGATCTCCATTGTCAGAGTTTTGCACCATTATAATACGTTGCAATCTGCTGGGGGAGAAAGAATGACTGATTGTCTGCTTTTGAAAGGCAAAGTATGTGCAAGCCTGCAGCCTGCACCAGCACCCCTACTGGGAAAGGTACTGTCTGCATTCTCCTCCCTTACTTTTTTTTTTTCCCCTTTTTCCCCCTCAACTCTTGGAAACAAAGCTATCCTAGATGAGTCACAAAACCTTAGATTTTAATAGGGAACACAAAACATCACTTCTACACACTGGCCAAAGTCCAAAGACAAATTTAGTGTTAAGCAGCAAACCTCAAGCCACATTACATGCCAAAGAAAGAGTGCAGGGGGAAGGGAAAGTTCTACTCACAATACACTAAATTTATCTTATTCAGAATGAAAATTTCAAATAATTATTCTATGCACAAAGTTCAGAATAAAACTATAGAAGCATTCAAAAAGCGGTTACTCCAAACAGCTCAGACACTTCTACATCATAGAATTAGTAAATATATTAAAATTAAAATCAAATTTTCTGATCAAAGGTTTCTTGTGAAGATGACATGCAAACACTGTACAAAGCCAGGCAATTCCTGACTGTCTGCCTGTGTCAGGTGATTGTTCAGCCCATCTCAGAATCACTCCAGCTGATAGCTGGCTGGCACCCAGAGCCTCCCAGCTGTGTTCACATGGCCCCCAGAGCCTGAGTGCAGCAGTTCCTCTTGGTGCTGGACCACAGCTTTAGGTCCCAGTACCACCAGCATCACCAGGCTTCTCTTGCACTGTATTACCACCATATACATTTATAATCCAGTTGATCCATTTTTTGGATTTGTGCTTTTGCTCTATTCAAGTTATTTCAGTCCTTCCTTAACTTGGATAATTGGGCATTGACTATATGAGATCCGAATGCTGAAGTGGGGTTTGGTGCCCTCAACTCTAATTGAAGTCAGAGTCAGTTGAGGTTACTCAATGCTTTGCAAGATCTGGATCTAATTATCACATTAGGCCCTATAAGAACCTACTGATATCCAGAGATACATGCTTTACATATGGAAAAGCAATATGCATAGAGGTGAAATGATTTGCATAAGGTCACTGAGAGAATATATGGCAGAATTCAAATAAAAGCCTGCTAGTTCCACCCTTTCAGCCTCAAGCCTTTTTTATTACCTCCAATTTTATATTCCTGCCAGAAGTCATTTCCATTTCAAATATTAAATGGGAAATCAGAAAATGTAGTGAACTCTGAACCACATCTCCTTGGTAATCCAGCAAGGCAGATAAGCCATATACCAACCTGTGGGTTCAAATGAGTTAACCAACACACTTAATACAGCTATTGTATGAAATGAGATTGTGTCTGCAGACATACCAGTAAATACATCTATCTCTAAGCAGGAGAATGTATGGATGCACACTTAGTCCCCATGCAGACTATTAGCATATATTTACATAAATAATGCACAACAAACTGTTTCAGGGGACAGACTGATGTCACTTCAATTGGACATCATACAGTCTTAACCTAGACAGTGTAAGAGAAGAGAGGAATCAGAAAATATTGGATTGTAAGCCCTCTTCTCATAAGGCAGTAAAACATTTGGGAAGGACTCCATTAACCTGCCCTTTCTCTTGGATGTATGGTCACAGTTAATAAAAGAATAGAAGATGCTATTTTTTACTATTGCAATTCTAGTAAATATTTTTCAGTTTCAACAGCAGATCAAAAGTTTAGAAGATGACTCAGCAAAAAAAGTTTTCCCCTTTCTACTGTTGTTTTTAACTTTCATTTTTCAAACTCTACCTTTTTAATTGTGCACCTGTGCTGTATAGAAAAACTATTAAAAGTAATCCCATAAAAATTAAGTTTAAAAACATCTATAAACAATACTATTTACAGCTGCTGTGTCACATGCCCATATTTTGGAATACAGAATACCTACACTACAAATTTGCCACAGTTTTGGAAGCAGGTAATAAGAAAAGAGCACTGCTTATCAGAAATCAGAACAAAAAAAAAAAAAAAAAGCTTGAGATTTCCCACCATCTGTAAACTGTGCTATACTGAGAGAAGCTTCTAACACAAATAAACAAGTCCTACCCTTTGAAAAAGAAAGCAATTTGATTTTGCTGATGTATTTCCATTACTATTTTATGCATAAACACATGCAGTTCCCAAAGGTAAAAGGTCCAGTATAAATACAAAGTGTGATTGATTTCATCTTAAGGATGCATAATGAATTATTCTATTTGACTGTATACAAGAAAGATATTTGGAGCACTTACTGTATCATCTTTGAGTCCTGAATATGTGGAACACCATTTACTACAATCCAACCAGTGATTTACTATTAAATGATTACAGAATAATTTTTTAAAAAGTTTTGTAAGTAATTAATTGATGAGGTTCTTACCATTTCACTTTATCTCTCTTGAAGTACATTTATAGGCAAGGCATAGAAATGTGCTTTAATATAGTTTAATAGAAGTAACAATAAAGAACATTTTCACATTAGAGACACCAATACAGAATTTTAGAGTATTTGAAGGGAACAATAATTCTACAGCACCTGAATTTACAACTGCTTTTTTCAGGACATGAAGCAATCCCACCCTGATAAACACTCTTAAGTGCTCACCTATGGATAAACTATCGATATATATGCTTTCTTTTCCAAAACTGAATACACATTTTCATGCTGTATATTTAAGGTACCTTCAGCCTAGCTTCTTGAGCAATGGGAAGGGAGAAAGCATAACAAAAGGACACTAAATATTTGCCCTATGGAAGAATTTATCACACAGGAATCAAGACAGTCTAAAAATACCCCCTAATGATGCTCTCTAAGGACTTTTCCACTGGCATTCTGGGTATCCAGGCTGCACGTGGGTCAGGTGGAAAGGATACAGGGTGCCACTTATCTACAGGGATCCTAAGCCAGGATAATCCCTACAGGCTGCAGGCAATACCAGATGGAATACCTGAACTACATAAAGGCCTCCAAGAATAGAGAAATCATGAGTATGATCCTGACCTGAACTTCATCCACCCTACTCTGGGGCAGAAAGTCCAGTGCTGAACCTCAGAGCACAGAGACTCGGGGATCACACCCTTTGTACACAGGTAAAGTCTCCCAATGCCTGTGCTCTCATGTTCTATAAATACTAGTTGAAACTTTATTAGGAAGAATGAAGTTACGATAACTATTAAGAAAAATTAATATGTGAAGAACAAATGTGTTTTAAAATTCAGCATGTAATAAATAGTACTCCTTTTTAAATACTAATACATTTCCTTTTCTAAAAGGAAAGTTCTTTCACCCATTTTCAAACTTCTGATAACACCAATCTAATAATGGAATACTTTGGACAGTATTTTCTTTCCTTCTCTTCTATTAAGGGCTGATTCAGACCAACCTGCCTATGGCAGCAGCGAGCTCCAGCTCCTAAGAGTTCACAGAAGTTCATTTTTGTGACATAAAC
The DNA here is from genome assembly GCA_013389925.1 of Aegithalos caudatus. Lineage (NCBI taxonomy): Eukaryota > Metazoa > Chordata > Aves > Passeriformes > Aegithalidae > Aegithalos > Aegithalos caudatus. The sequence goes on from WEIU01014823.1 coordinate 553,681, forward strand.
AAATATGGTATTTTCCAATTCTAACTGTGCACAGTGGAACTTCTCTCTACTCTACATTAACAGAACATGGAGTTTCTTGAAAATCAATCCCCTTCAACACAGTAAGAAAAATTGGCATATCCTTAGCCACCTTTTGAGGAAAAATTCTCTTTAAAGAGAGACCTCAGATCTTAGCAGGTTAATGCCCTCATCTCTACAACTTGCCCTCCCCTCAGAGCTGACAGCATCATCACTACAAAAAGATGAGGAGACACACAAAGAAATGTAGCAAAAAGAAAACAAAAACGCAACCCAAACCTCACATTATTATCTTTTACACACATACCACACAGCAGATTCACACCACAATAATTGTCACATATAACTTGAACTTGCTTCACCCAATCCATTCCATTCCTTGTAACCCAGATGTATAAAATATTTAGGCTATTTAAAAACAACTACACACAAAGCAAATTGGGACAGAGCAGTAATTTTTGAAATGGCTTAATACATGCTAATGGTAAGATATCTAAAGATGGATGTTTTCATTTGCATAAATATGTGCTAGGCATAGAATTTTCCTCCTCCCTGAGATGCTGCTAACCCTGTGCATGTAGTTTATATGATAATTTTGTTAGTGAGAGAAAACCACCAAAGATAACATACTGATTTGCAATGATAACACTGTTTCTCTGCAGACTATATATTTTCTACTAGCTACTCAAAGAATTTTTGCACTGCTTTTCACATGTTGGGCAACAGAAGAGTAGAAATGCTTTATTCTCTCTATACTAAATTCTGAAAAACAAGAAATGAACACAAACCAGTAAGATCAAGCATTATGCATTCTTTCAATACTCATGGTAATAACCTTAATTGTAATTAGAATGAATAAATTTAAAGCCTCTTAGAATGAAATCCAGCTCCTTTTCTTTCCGAACTAAATATTTAGACTGCTGCTTTGCAAGTAAGAAAAACTACATATCCAGAGGGTTAAACCAGGAGCTACACCATGTTTTCAATTCCATGGTTATAAGGTTTCTCATAGATGCTTACCTTTTTGCTGCTGGTGATACAGTCTCCTTTCTGGTTCCTGATGGAGAAGGTAAAGAGCCACTTGGTTTCTTTGGTAATACAGTTCCATTGTTAACTGTAGTCCTTAAAGGCAGGGTTTGTACCAGTGGTCTTGCTGTAAAGCAAGCATAAGATGAAATCATTGCCTTCATTTACTTTTTTTTTTTGGTTTTTTTTTTGTTTTTTTTTTTTTTTTTTTTTTTTTTTTTTTTTTTTTTTTTTTTTTCCTCAGAAAACAACACTAGAATATTTTAAATTTTCCATGTATTCTGCCATTTTTGTGTCATCGTGGCCAAATTCAGCACAGATTAGGGTTTTAACATTGAGGAATTTTTAGAAATTATTGTTATTATTCATAATAATAATAGTCCTATCAAGTAGAAACTGTCCTAGATCAAGGAGCTTAGTGGTAAGTGCAAAAGTAGTTGTTGTCCTCAAAACCAATCCAGCTCTGCCAAAAGAGCATCAGTCTCTTGCCCACCTGGATAGCATCCAAAGGAGTGCCAGAAATGAAGGCAAGCTGTCATCCCAGAAACTCCTGCTCTTCATCCCTCAGTCTTCTTGGAAGTTTTCCACAAGCAAATTACCTATTTAGAAATTTCTACTCCCCCAAAAAGGTCTTTTTTCAAAGAATGTGGGCTTACGTTTGACAGAAAGGATTTGTACCCTCTATACAGAAAAAGCTACTGAAATCAGCAGAAGAGTTAAAGTAATAAGCTGGCATTATCTACCTACATTCTCTTGATCAAACATTGGCTCAAAAAACAGATCTACATGTCATAGCTGTAATTAAAATTAGAATAACAGAAAAGTCCCATTCAAGTAGTTAGAAGTTAGTTGCAACATCAGTGTTTAAAACTGCAAGCAATGAGTACCAACACGAAAACTATTGTGGATCATAGCCTCGAAACACAGACACAAACATGAGCAGCTCTCTCTCTAGAGCAGAGGAAAAAGCTTGAATCACTTGAAATTTTACAGGACTTTGTATTACAAACCATTGTAAAGATGCCAAAAGTCTCTGGGTTCAGAGAAACATCACCTGAGAGAAGGCAGCACTCACAAGTCACTTTAGGAACATAAAATTTCATTGAACTTGGAGAGGATAGCAGGGAGAATACCAATGAAATGTTCTTCAAAAAAGATCGCCAAGGTTAAAAGGCTAAACTGGAATAGTACCACTTGTATACAATTATAGGTCACATTGTAACAACATCTTATTGTAGCACTGACAGCAAGCACTTATTGACTTGTTCACCCTAAGTTTTCACATACTGAACAAAAAGATGTGAAAAACTGTGCCTTCAGAAGATTGTCATAAATATGGTCTACTAGGGAATGCAACTTGCAAGATGAACTATCTTGAAACTTTCTTAGAATACACACTTACTTGTTATGTATTTGTCATTTATTTGTTCAGAGGAGAGAAATTTAGAAAACAACCTGTAAGGGAAATACTGAAGGAATGAGACTTACTTGGCTTAAAAAAGTAAAGGATGACAGGAAAGAAAATCAACAAAGGAGATAAAAGGAGAAAACTTTCTTTATGTTCACTAAGGGTGTTTTCCAGCCCTGCCTTGCATGACCTCTTTTAACTGACTAATACTGTCTTTAGAGCTTATACAAAACATCTGAAGTTTAGGTGGCTTATCAAGTTTCTATTTACTTTCTTTAATTAATGAATTCAGATATCATAATTCTATTTACTTCTCCTTTATTCATTATTTTGTGTATTAAATTCTTTTTACGGTTTTGTGCTGGAAGCTCTGCTGCTTGTTTCCTAATTGCTACACTGCTGTAATTAATCCATACATATAAAACAGATTCTATTGCATTCTACAGAATCACAGGGAGTTAAAGTTGAGATGTTGTGGACCTGTCTCCTGGCAAGCTTTCTGTAGCTCACAAAACTTTAATGAGCTTTGAGAAGACAAATAAGAACAGCAATTGAAGTTAAAAAAATTATTAAAATATTTTCCTTATTTGTAGTTATTTTGAAATAATGCCTACTAAAGAGTAGCTGGAGTGAACTAGCTGGAGTCTGTTTATTCTCTTAACCTTACGAAATCGAAACTATCAGGAGCCAGGAATAAATCCTGCAACCTTTAACAGAAGTTTTGCTTCAGGTCTAGCACCAACCCACAACCCACACTTCTGGAAACAGAGATTTAAATGATCAGCTAGTGTAGAAAGCAACACCATGAAACTCTTGCACACCACACAGAAAAACTGTGCATCATTCAATAAATCCACTGTTTACTCAGGAGATATTTAGTTTTACTTACAACAGCTAGTTCACACCAGTGGTAACTGGCACACAGTCACACAATCCCAAACATGTCATTGCTGTTAGAAGTCAGTAACACACTGCTATTACTGTTTTGTCAGTAATGTTTATTTTGGAATTTCTGGTGCTTCAAGATCTTACCTGTGGTAGCAGGACTGACAAGTTTATCAGCCTCAGCAGCAGCTTTTTTAATCATACTGTGATCTATGGATTAATAGGGCTGTTAAGTTTACAAACAAACCAATAATTGCAAAAGGAAAGAACAACAAACACAAGTAAAACAAAGGCAGGAAGCCATACTGAAACTCCACCAAGTAGTAGAATTAAATAAGGAAAGGGAAAAAAATCCCAAAAAACTAAACAAGAACTGAAAACACCATTAGGGAAGGAGCTCCACAAATGGACAAGATAAGCCTCTCCCTTTCCATGATGTATGCTGCTTTTAAGCTGCTTAGCTCAAGTTTAGAACAAGAACACAAAGACTGCACAAGCTCAAGATTTATCCATTATAGATTTGAAAGTCTGAAAATTGAAATCTTTGAATTAATTTTAAATCTGAAATACTCAGACAATGAAGTAGTTTGTCCCATGAACATTTTTGTTCCAGACTTTATAGAGTACTGGGGGGATCCTATTTTTCCAAAGGCACAGACCCCTTCCAACACACACACTTAATCCTGATCTACTTCATCTATAGATCAAATGATAACAGCAGCAGACAATATGCTTCAAGCCCCAGAACACAATCTGTGACATTCTGAGGGATCAAATTCCACTTCTTAAAATTCCAAATATGGAATTAGCCATTAAACAATATAGGGAAAATAAACAGGTTCAGTCCATGCAGCCCAAGGGGTAAGGCATGAGAAGCCATGACTCCAGCTCCCCCATGTCTAAAAAAGCTCCTCTCCTAAGAGAGCTTCCATCAGGAGCCTCCATAATGCTATTCCAAACTAAAATTAGTCTTATGCTAAGTAATTGCATACAATTTGTTATAAAGTAGTTGTGCCTATTAAGGAATAATAGGCCATTGTGAAATATATCATATTTGACAAAACAGCAGGAAAAAAAACCCAAATAGTAAGTGATCAGAATACTTCAGATTCTCTTTCAGGTTTATAATTCATGTTTAATAAGACTGACCATACACTAAATGATACAGCTGATGTACAGCAAACTGAAAGTTCTTTACATAAACAGTCACAGTATCGATCTTCTCCAGAAATTAGGTGGGTTTTGTTGACAAACACCAGGACTCATTCTGGTAATTTGCAATGGAAGACCAATTGACATTTGTAGTTCTCTATTTGCATTATTGCAGTAAAACTTCTTACACTGTAATTTCACACTGACATTAAGAACCAGCCATGCCATATTATACATTAAAAAAAACTTCCAAACCATGCACACAAATCCCACAAACAAACAAATAAACAAACCCCTATAAAACCAGCCACAGAAGACAGGGGGATGGGCTTACAGCAGCTTTTCTTCAATGTACAGTGAACTACATGATCAAGAACACATCTCCTGATTTAGAGTTCAATTCTGCTTAGAGAACCCATGAAAATCTGGTTTGTATTTTGCTAAATAAAGCCAGCAGGCAAGAAGAACAGATTTGGTTACAACTCAGTAATAATTACTAGACTTTATTTCCTCCATGCATCAGATAATATCTATTTCACAGGCAACATGAAGCCTCTTAATCCCTTGTAAAACCAGATTTGATGGAACATTTTATCACAGTGGAGGTTATTTTTAGTAAAATTTAACTTATCTGATATTTTAATTTTTTCTCAATAAAACAAAGACAAAATAAGGAGATTACAAAAGAAAGGGAAGAGAACATGAAGACAAGATTGCAGATATTTAGTGCCTATTCCATCTGACAGCTGGCACGAGACACAACCAACTCATTACTTGGCTCTATAATTCTATCCCTTTCAGCTTTCCCCAACTCCCAACACAAAACTTTGTAAAAAACAAGACATCTCAGTTCAGCAAATTAAGTACTTCCTACCGAATCTGTTAAATCAATGACTAGAACTAAATATTTGTCGCAGAGTCACAAATATGTAACCCAGATTAAAGGAAGTCTTAACTTTAAAGTGAGAAAACTATGAATCCATAAATATGTAACATAATTCTCATGAAAAGTAAGGTTTTAATTAATATCAGGACCCCATAAGAAACTATTTTTTAAGTTAGACAACAGAGAACCTGTGAAGTCAGTACTTTCTTTCACGTTTAGGTTGCCACCACTCTCACCCCTAAGACCATCCTAAAACACCTGTGTTTCTCTAAGCTGCACACAGGCAGCCTCCCAGGCCTTTGCAGCCTCACACACTACGGTAAACCACACTGGTGGGTTCTAATAAACTTTATTCCTGTGAAGTGTTGGATGTTCAGGCCCAGTTTTCCTGAATTGTGCACAGAAAAACCTATTCCACACGAGAGAGCACACTGTGGCACGTGGGCACAGCACAGAATTCTGCCAAGCAGTGACATCTGTCACACTTGCACCTTGCTGGTTCTGCTGCTCTGGAACATTGTCAGGCAACAAACACAGCTCTACCTTTCCTTCATAGCTGAGCAGCTGGTGTTGTACCATCTCCTTAGTCACGTCAGCTCTGTGCTGGCTTAGAGCTCTGTCTTCTGTCTGTATGATCCATAGACACTTAAGGCACTTAAGATGTTTTAAGTAAGTTTAATTCTTTTTTTAGGATAAAAAACCCCCAACATATTAGGAGTTTCATCACAGAAGGCAATGCCTTCCCTAAAGAGTTTATAATATATCTTGATCAGAAGTAAGGAAATGGTAGCAATGGTTGAATGTAGATTGTGGATTAAGCATGAAGAAAATGCAAATGCTTTGTTGGTTCATGTAAACTGTAGAAGGCTCACAGATTTAACCATCTGGATTTTTATGTGTTCTTTTTAACAGGCTGAATTTCAAATGGATTTTATTTAGATTTTGATTTGTTGATTTTGAATATGTCAAGACCTAGCGAATATGCTATTTAAATACATATGAAACACTCACTGAACTGCACTATTTTACATCTATCTGAAATGCAAACCTTTGGTAGGTCCTTTCTTGTTCTGCATGGCCTGCTGCTCCTCCGTAATGTTCAAGCGTCGGACCACATCAGCAAGGGCAGATTTGAGCAGCTGGATGTCATCTTCCTGCATCTGGACACGCTGCTCCAGAGAGGCAATGCGATCTGTAACCTCCATACTGCTTGCAGCAGAGGCACTGTCATCTAAACAAAACAGCAGGAAAAAATGCATTATCAATAATGGACAGCCATCCAGAAATACCCTATGCCATTGGCTGCTGGTGAAAACAAGGCTTTTCTCAGACCTGATGACTTCTTGAGGAAGAAAAGTTTTTAAGTGACCAAAAGGAAAATATGGAAATAAAAATAAATAAATCAAAGATACAGACGTAAGTAAAATGTAATGATGAGATTGGCTTCAGGGCCAGTTGTTAATTGGGTTCCACTACTAATTATCTGCATGTCAGAACTGCAGTGATCAGTCATCACCCTTCACTGTTGTGCTCAACACAACATTCTGACCCTGCTGGGCATTCAGGTAGAGACCTACATTTTCTGATATGCTACACACCCTTCTAGATTCTTCTGTCTCATATATCATAGAGATACATTATAAATACATAAGTAACAGACAGGCTTACACTTTTTTAAGATGCCATACACAGACTGAAGAACAGATATTGACCCAATCTGCTGACTCCTAGTTTATACCAGCAGCTTTGAGAACATTCCCTCTCACTGAAATAAAACCCCAAATAAATTCAGAATTATTCAATAACTATAATCCAAGCCTGCCAATTATTAAGAGGTCATTATTTTGCACGCAATTCACCAATTATTTGCAAGTAACCCATAGAAGGTTCAAGAATACAAATTCATGATGAGGACTACACATTCTTTCCTTTCAAAACTATTTATAAGAATATTTATATATTTATAAGAATATTTTTCCTAAATGTGTACTTTTGTTCCTATCAAAACTGAAACACAGTATTATCACAGTATTAAGTTAGGAGAAAGAAGAAGAAAACAACACCAAAGACATCTAAGTCAGTATCTAATAGGGAAATAACATGCAGCTTTTAAAGAGAATTGCAAAGCCTTATTTAACTAGGCTTTGAAACTTAAAAAAGTTAGGTACTAACTTAATGGATGATCTTGAGTAATGTTAGTTAAGGATCATAGCTTTCAACTCATGACTTAGTAAGTCACACTACAGCAAAAAATGGATATTTATGCTAGTATCTGCAAGCATAATTGACTTCTCCCTCATTTCCAATGCAAGTCTGCAGCCTGTATTTCTTCTGTTAAAGATGAGCTCTCTTTGTGAAGGTGGTATTTGTTTTCATTTCTTGTGTTCTTAATTCTCCTCCCTTCCAAACCAGAGTTTTCCACTTCTTTTGTAAAAGGGCACAATACAAAATTTAAATGCTTTGTGCATAATAATAACTCCTGTTGAATTTTAAAACAAAGTTAAGTCTTCAAAAAAGGAAAACAACTATTTCTGAGTATACCTAAAAGCATATCCAAAAATGTTAATGCATACAAACTTTTAATCATAAGGGTCTAGGAAAAAATTAAATTAATTTTTTTAATCTATTCATCTCCAAACCACTCCAAATCAGATTGGTTTTGAAATCTGTTCATCAGATCAGTTTTGGCTTCTTCATCCCTCACACCACCAATAGATATATGTGGTTATCAGAGACTGAATAAGAAACAACTCAGAAACAATGTAAAAATGTTGACAGTCCATTAATAGCTACAGGCTACTATAGTTTAAAATGCTTGCTAATTCTTGTATAGGATTTTCAGACCTTATTTAAAATATCAGCATTAGGAAATTATTAGGCTGAATATAGTAATACAGCAAGTATCTGGTTCTGAATGAACTAAAGCAGAACTCAAGTTCCTGAAAAAATGTTAAAAAAACATTCCCCACGAGAAAGCTTTCCAAACTTTGGCCTGATCAGAGTTCTGCTCCACACAGGACTCTGTCCTGTAGCTATTACAGGTAATTAGTCCCCAAACTCAGATTAGCAGCTATGCTGGCAGCAGTAAGAGCTGCCTGCAGAACTTAACCTTTCCTCTACAAACAAAAGCCCCACGCTGCTCTAATGACTTTACACTTTAACTCAGCTGGAAATAACATGGATTAGCATACTGGACAATAGGCAACCAAATCAAAAGCTTGATTTAACCAGTACAAGCCAAATTCAAACTTCAGCCATTCTGCCAAATTCAATATCATCAGGACTAGTTTTCCTGTGAATTCAGTCAACAAGAAATAGCCAAATCCCAAAACCAGGGCAGTAAAGGAAAACCAGGGCAAAATCAGTTGGTGTTGAAATGATCTACCCTTGCTACAAAAGAAAACATCCTCACTGAAGTATCCATTTCACTAATTTTTTAGTGTGTAGAAACAGTAATTTTGCCCAGGCATTAATCTTCAAGTAGTAAATCAGTGGCACTGGTTTATTTACAGTCCTGTAAGAAATCACTCCCACTAATAACTATTAAAACATACAGTTCTCTCCCTCCTTCCCCCATCTGCCACTGTGACTCTTCCCCTCACACCCTCACTGACCAACAGGCCCCAGCAAACCCCTTCTTGGACACAACATCTGCACCTTCCACTAGCATCATTCCCGTGGGGTCCTGGCAACATAACCCCCATCCTTGCTGTAACCTACAGCTTGTTTGGTCTTTATGGTTACCTCACTGGATGCAGTTCCCTTCCTAAGATGCAGAAAAAAAAAAATTTAACAGCTTTCAGTATGATTGCAGACGGAGACAAGATTGCTTAGAGTCCAGTACCACTTCCCTTTACCTGCTCTTTGCATGCATGTTCAAGTAAGCTAGAAAGAGGCACAGAATACAATAAAACTACATTTTATGAAGAATGTGAAGATCAATTATAAAATCAGCATAACCTGTTTGTTATGCAAGTTGAGGATAGAACGTTCTTGCCACTGAGATCATTGCATCCCAGTATGTTGAGCAATAAAGTTTCACCTTCAACAGCCAAATAAGCGAAATGGTACCATATCAGAAGAGAAAAAACCAATTAACACTATAAATTAACAATACAAGAAAAATGTCACCGCAGATGTCACCTACTCTGCCCACACAAGCAAGAGTGGTATTGTTAGCCTAATTTGTGACCTGCCTCTGCAGTGTGCCACTCACCCTCACAGCAAAGGACGAATTTTAGCACACATTTGTAATGAAACTTGGAAAGGCACATGAAGGAGACTGCAAATCCAGACAAAGTGCCTTTAAGTGTTAGATCTCCTTATCAGTCACTACCACCCCTTGCCCATGGAGGGACAGAACAGACATCACACCACCTACACATGGGGAGCATCAAAAGCACAAGAGAATTATTTGTTACCTTTTCTCATCAGTTGGAAGAAAAAGGACTTTATGGTGAAATTTATGCAACATGTTTTTAGAAACCTGAAGTGAGTCACTTTCTACAATGTTCATTTCTTTGCACTGATTTCAAGGCAAGTCTAAATCATTGGCTCAAACATGTAAATCATAGAATGGTTTTGGTTGGAAGGGACCCTAAAGATTCTTGTCCACTTGCAATGGGCAGGGAGTTAATCTACATCTCATGAGATAAATGCCACCTACAATGTCCAAAACTAGATAAAGCAAGGAGGTATCACTTCAGATGCATGTTTTTCCATTGCAATAAGTATTTGTGGCAAAACTTGGAAAAAAGAGTCATTTATCATTTTTGCTTTGCTGAGATTCTAAAGTTGGAAGGGGGAGGCAGTAAAAAAAGAGGAGAGTACTACATGCCTCTCTAAATTGTCCAACCAGCTAATCCATGATCTCATAGATTGGAAAGATTTCTCATGGCAAACTAAAAGACAATACTGAGTCAGATGATTAATCTGCTTCCAGAGTGTATTCCAGTTTTACAGCAATTTATTACTTGAGCTTAGCCAAATGTGAAGAAACAGCTGAAGTAAAGCCAACAACAGGACATGTATGCTGTTTACAAGAGTGATTTCAGTACTATTTCATTGTGTGTAGGCTAAAGCTAACTTACATACTTACACCATTAGTTAGAAGGAAACCTATTGACACATACTGTTTTCTATAGATTTCTACCTTCTGAAAAACCTAAATCTTAACTGCATGTTAACATGTATGAAATTATTAAAATAAGACCTGGTATTCAACCCCAGAACAACTTCATTAAACATATTCTACCTTTGCATTATGTAGACACTACTTTTGAAGGTATCTTGTCCAGCTCAGACCACAGCAGTTGACCATGCAGTACTAGGCCATATTAGGTACTGATCCTCAAAAGAGTGACAAAGAAATTTGAGTTTATTCAATCTACATGGTCTCTTTGGGGTAACAATTAACAGGATAAAACTGTACATAAAGTAGTTCCAAAACAGATTACAACTGTGTTTGCTAGACACTTTTTTAATAATCCATTTTAAAAGCAGCATCTCAAAGTCTTTGCAGAGTTCCCCTTGTGTTTAGACACTCTGCAGGACATCAGGAAAGAAAATGCAAGCTTTCTGAGGACAGCAAATCCCAGCAATGGTCCTTGGCAAAAACTAAAGATAACCCACATGATGGAAAACATGGCAAAGGATGGCAGTGGAAAGGCAGCATCACCCGCACACAGAGCAGCTCTTATTCTAGCATAAAGACATAGATTGTGCCAGCAAGCCTGAATTGAGCTCAGCTGGTAGAAATACTTTCTGTCACTGAGAGATTTCATTAATTGTATCACGTTCTGCACTTCTGAAATTGGTTGGTACAAGTGTTTGCATTCCTTGGAAATAGCTATGAACTTCAGGGCCACTACTGCAGCTGTATCAAACTGCACATGGACAGAAAGGAATTCTCCACCCTCAACATGCAGCTAACTCTATGGCAGAACACAGCAGCTGCTGAGAAAGCCATGCCATCAAAGGAGAGAAACTTAAAAACAGTAGTTAGGAAAAAACAAGCAAGCAAAAAAAAAAGCACAATCCTGCAGATTAGGAGATCCATAGCCTAAATTTGACCCAGTATACTGGCAGGCAATTAAGAACACTGAAGATCCTACACTTCCAGAAACATCTTTCTACCCACAAAGGCTTTGCACTCAGTTCTAAGTGCAAAGCTGTCATATGTGGCACATGTCACTTGGCACTCGTATGGCAAGTTCCCTTCTCCTGCCCACATCATCACTGAGATCTCATGCAAGTAACTGAGATACTTCAACTGCTTCCTTCAAGCATCCTGGGAGTAACATTACCACTAACCTTCAAATGACCTCTCTGCTTCACCTCTTTTGATACCATATGTTCAGCTTGAAACTCTAAGAGAGCAGAAAAACATCTCTCTGTGGCAGCCATCTCCTACACCTTCCAAATCCTGTCCTCCCTTTTTGGTTCATTTCATGCATCTTTGAGTCTGGGCCACAGAAGTCAGGCAGACAAGTTATTTGATAGATACAGTTTTTCTGAACTGACAGCAACAGAGAGGGAAAGAAAAAAAAAACAACCAAAAAACTGAGGAGAGAGTCATCTAACCTCTCTCAGAATGAACACAAGCAATTCACTGTAGCACAGAAACAGAGGAATGCAGCCACAACACTGTTGCCAGGCTTCCAAGCAAGATTGGAAAGTACCAAGTATTCTCCTTGTATCAGTTTCTGTGGCATAATGTCAGCGGTCATTCTCAGACCAGTCTCTGTGCAAGGGAACAATGGGAAAATAAACCAGCAGGTTTAGTTTCCTTTGACAACACCACGCCAAGCTCCTTTGTTTAAAAGATTAGTGTCGACAGTATTTCACAGACTAAATATCTTTCCTCTGCTCACTTTTCTAATGCAAAACACTGTACCATACCTGAAACACAGCAGCAGCCCTCCGGGCTTGTCTCCTGGGGACAATGACAACACATATGGGCAACAGCTTATCATAAAGTCTGGTACACACTGGACTGGTCTGCCAGATTAGAGCTTTCCACTGTGAGAAGCAAGTGGATTTAAAGCCCAAAATAATGTTATCCTATTTAATCTTGTTACTTTATGTGGTTAGGGGAAAAAAAAAAAACAGGCGGAATATTTTAACTACAGGTAAGACTGTAAACATTGTTACTTTACATGAAGTTTTGGAAATCAAAACTGGTTGCTAGATGAATGCCTAAACTTCTAACTGTATTTTGCTATAAATGTATATACAACAGTATGAAAGTGCAAGCATCAAATATACTTTTTGAGATGGAAAATTTAGATTATGAGGAACAAGAAATCATATTTAATATTTAAATCAAACAGCTACAGGAACAATGCTATGCCCATCTATAATCTTATGTATATATATACACACATACCATTTTTGAACAGGTAGGACAACTTTTCAGTTCATTCTGTATTCTAATGCATGTTCTTAAGAGTGATTAGCAATGCAAGGAGATGCCCTAGTTGGGTACAATCAGGTACATCTCACATTAAGTAATCTGAACAGCCCAGATTAGTTTTTCCATGTCCTCACAAGGTATGTATGTGTAGGAGGAAATGGGAAGAAAACTCTATCCCACATATCTGCCTAATGCCCTACTCTGGATGTACTGGGAACCACAGTAGCAGTAAAATAATGCATCTTTTTGTGAGAACAGATCACTAATAAACCATTCTAATAAAAAAAAATAACTATACAAATAGTTTTTGTCAACTAATATAGACTACAGATGGTTATTTTTGTGAATAGTATCTTCCCTCCTCTAATACAGCTAGCTATTGCAACCCAGTATTTATAAAATCATTATTACTGTATTTCCCAACACTCACTGAGGAATAACTTGTCCTTTTATAGTTTTACCACTAGAAACTTAAACACAGGATATAAAATTTCTTAAAATTAGAGGCAGAATTTGAAAGGATAAATCCATAATAGCAATCATCACTTAGAGCCTCACAGCTGGGAGCACTGCATTCATTAACAAAATGGGAGAGAAGAAAATGATCTTAACAGAATCTTCTCAGAAAGTTCCTCATGGCTAATTAGTTAGGAATCACTGCAGCAAAATTATAAGCATGTGCCCTTGACCTGCCTGTAGCTGTCAAGCTATAGCCAGCAGCTTACTATTTTTTTCCAAGCAGATGGTAAATGAGCTTCTACTTGGAAATCAACCAGTTAAAAATTATCTTCCCCAATAGTGCTTAAGAAGAAGACGGAAAAAAAAATTTGACACATCAATAAATTAGAGGAATTTTACCCAGAAGAGGTCCATCAACATAAATGCTTTAACAGTGCAGAGCTACTGTGCTGGCTCTGTTGAACACAGAAGTCAATAGAAAATGTTTTAGCCAGTTATGACTCCTCTACATTATGCTGGGGTCAGCCCATACCATTGAAAAAAAACACCAAACTCCAGCATTGCAAACAGAAACCAGGGGAGTAAAGATAAGATTCTGTAGCATAACACTAATGCAAGGATTGTAGTTTGAAAAGGAAGTGACTCCATGGCACCTGCCTGGAGTTAAGAAGCTGAAGATGCAGCCTAACAAGAACTTGCTAATCAAGGAATCAGTAGGGTAATTAAGGTCTCAGGGCAGAATAGCTGGGCTGTGTTTTATATTATACTCTCATATTCTCAGTGATGTGCTGAGAGTGTACCTGTATCATACCCTTAAAACAAGAGAAGAAAAACAGATTGTGGAACAAAGCAGAACATCTCTGATGACTCTCCACCTCCATGTCACAGCTATAGCTCAATGTCCAAGTCATCCAACAAGAGCTAGGAAGGAATGAATACAAATTCATCATGTGATGTAAGGTAAAAAGCCTTCAGCTTCTGTTTAGCACTACTAGACAAAAAGAAATTTGCTTCTCCTAAATATACTTTAAAGCACATGCAAACAAACATCACACAGCAGTTCACAAAAAATGTTCTCCCAGAAACTTTATAGTGTTTAGTTTAATATCTTTACACCACTGTAAAAAACTGGATGTCTCCATTTGATTCTTCAACTATGCCATATGCACAAAAGCAGATTGCAAAAAAAAAAAAATTTACTTTTACTTGCAGTCAGGAGAGATTCAAAAGGGAAGAAAATTGATTCAAAACACCTTTTAAAAGTTACCAATGTTACCCCATGGTAATGCATTACAAGATATTTTTTTTTTTCTTGTTTGTTGTGTATTTAAGTTATTTTACAAAAGAAAAGTTGATTTACACTATCAAGAAGCCCGAAGATTTATCAGCCAGTAGCTCATCTGCAGTTAAATGCAGCCTTTATGTTACATTGGAGACAGGACCATTTAAACACTGAAGAAACTACTTAGGTCAGCAAACATTTTGTCATTTTCCTGATTTCCATATTCAATATTAAAATGGCAACTGATCCTCAAATTTACTTGGATCACTAGCTTTTTACCTATATTTTTCATAATCTACAGTTTAATGAAATTTATAATTTTATATATATGAGGGTTTTTTTTAAAAATTGAAAACATTATTAAATTTCAGAAATACATAAGCAATTAAACACTTTTCCATTTAAAAAATTACAAATGTACTAAACTGAGACTGCATCAACAGCAAGTATTCCATAGTTATCAATTTTAATACCGTTTATGTTTTGTCTTATATCATAAGTGTATCCTCTGGGAAATAAGAATTGGAAAATCTCAGCCTCTAATCAATAGTATTTATTTGTAAAATAAATACCGCTCCCAAACATTCTACATTTACATTTCTTAAAGGCTTATCAGCTTTATTATTTATCTTGTTTTCTGTAGACTCAAACTAAGGGACACAATACAAAGAGAATAAAACATTCCTCCTGCACCTGCAGAGGGGCCATTGATGTCAAAAGCAGATTTATCACTTTTGCAAACTCTGGGTACTTGCTCCCAGCTAATGGCTTTACTTTCAGCAGTGGTCTGACTTTTCTTTAGAACTCTCGTGAATATTTTAGTTTCTGGAATTAATGCAGTGTTAGGCTTCATTACAGGTTGTCACAAAGACAAATTACAATCTAAATATTTAAAGGAAAAATTATTTCAAATTTAGAAAACTATTATAACTCTTCTTTTAAAACCTGTCTTGTTCTGTACTGTCTCTCACAGGAATGTAGAAATTTTTTTCTAGAATAGGCAGTTAACCCATGACAGTTAACATGTCAGAAGTACTTGAATTAACTAGTGACAGTATTGCTTGGATAGCAGAGGTAAAAAAGCATCCAGGATGCCCATAACAGACTAGAATTTTACCCACACTGTCCACCTCATCTTCAACCCATCTTCAGTTAGGGTGAAGTCTCCCCTTCATCAATTCTGACTAATGGAATACACTATAGTAATAAAATTATTAGTAATACACTTTCTTACTGTAAAATCTTCCCATTACATATTCCCACTCTCCAGCAAAAAAATCTTTGCTGACATAAATGCAGAAAGAACAAACTGCCCTTGCCAAGGATTCAAACACAGCCAGAGAAACCACATTTGATACAGTGTTTGATGTCCTGCTATTAACCAGGAAGATGATGGCTTTAAGGCTATTTAGGAGAAGGAAGAAAAAAATCCCTTTATTTGCTATCCTTAAATAAAAATGAATTCAGGTTTATTTCAGGAAACAGAGAAACATACATAATCTGAAAAATTATTTGGTTAAAAATGCGACTCCTCTAATTGAAGACACTTTACATTCTTTGTATTTTTAATTGGGCTCCCTAGCATGAAACCATATTCTTGTTTCACCACAACAGGGTGCACAGCATTGTCACAAATTTCACCCAGCTGCAGTGCCATTCCCAGCACATTGTGCAAGTGTGGTCCTGCCACCCTGTGAGAACGAGCGAGTTGTATTCCAAGGCTTGCTGCATCCTCCACAGTACTTGGCAATGCTACAGCATGCACGTTGCCTATTTTTAAAAGAAATTCAGGCTTTTATGGAGGAGGGGATGGGAGAGGAGACAGAGATAAACTATTTCAGATCTTTCACACTGGGTGAAAAAAGTTTACAAATACGCTTTGATCAAGGAGTGCAATATTGTCTCTCCCCAAGGCTACGGAGAGCCCTCAGCGAAAGCGACAGAGTCAGCAGATGTCTGCTCCGCCCTTGGCTGGGAACAAGCCCCAGGCCAGGGGCCAAGCAGAGCCTGGCTCTGACCCTTCCTCTCCTTCAAGGACTCGGTGGGACTGATTTCCTTCTGGCGGCAGGCAGTACTTCTCCGTTTGAGTTTTCACTTGAGAGATTAGATGGGCGAAGGCTGTGCAGAGCAAATCCTTTTCCAAAAGCCATCTCCTAAAAGCACTGTGCTGAAGGACTAGTGTGAACAAACCCTGCAGAAAGCCTAGCTGATAATGCTCTTGTAGCCCTGTGATTACTGAGAATCTGAGCTTCAACCTTCATGATAAGGTGGAGCCTATCAGCAAAGACAAACCTTTGGCAAAGGCAGACCTAAGGCTAATACGGCCATTCAGCGTTAGGGCAAGAATTCTCTTACGCTTTCTTAGCTCTGGATGTGGGTGGAACTCACTTAAGTCAGACTTCTGTATGCAAGTGTACAGACACAGGTCAAGTACAGCCACTTGAACTAAATGAATTTAGTATTTTAAAGGCGCTGTTTAACAATGCAATCTTTACTTACAGTTCAAGAAGGAACACTTTTTAAAGTGGTCCTGCACATAGATTAGTGGTCTACAAGTACGTAAAGATTATTGCAGTGATAAGATTTGCCCAAAACAATATTCAGGTACAGTAAACTTCCTCAACACAGCACAGAGCAGTGATTTCCATGGGCACATTGAACTTGAAAGTTACTAAATTTACGGGACATGGAAAAAAATTGAAACTGGCTGGAAACTTTCTGGTGCTAGAACTTTCTATCGGTTTGCCACTTCATCCACAAAACAACCAACAGCAAGGAAAGTGCATTAGCACCCATGGATCTGTACCAGATGATTAAAATAAAACCATATTGTTTCATGGATGACTGCTTAGAGCAGAAAAAAAAAGCAAGTCCCAAGAATTTTCAAAGCATTTCCTCACAAACTGTTCAAGAGACTACCCTCTCATGGTGCAGGTTCTGGAGTTCTCTTCAACCTGCTTAGTGGCTGGTGAGGTACCAGAACAGAGTGCCCAGAGAAGCTCCAGATGCCCCATTTTCAGAAATGTTCCAAGTCAGGTTGGATGGGACCTTGAGAAACCTGATCTAATGGAAGGCATCCCCTACTTCCATTATCAATAAACTCTACCCAGCCCTACCCCTGCAGCCCTCAGTCAGGGCTGTCCTGTGGGGCTAAAGACCACTCAGTCAGGCATGCCAAAGGCTGGAGGACATTCAGTTGTGCTGCTGAGACCTGTACAAAAAGCCTGATCAGCGTCAGCACTGTGAGAGATTGCAGCACAGTCAGCTATTTTGGCAGCTCCCATCTGATTTCTGAAGGACTTGGAGCCTGGCAACCAGGACAGGGCAGCAGTGGGGTAGGAAAAGGCTCCCCCCAACAATTTCTGAGTCACCTAGAACTCAGCCTGACCTTCTCTCAGGAAATTAAAATGGTACTGAAATTTGCAAAGAAAATAATATCTAAAACCAGCCAGCACAGACCAGGCCCTCAGAACTGCCTCTTGACTGCCCACAGACAAGTCCCTGCAATACAGGCAGCTGGAGCTGCTCCCACCTTCACAGAAGAGATTGCCCCATATCTCAGGTTGGTACACACAGGGATATCACACAGTTCACAGCTGAGCTGCACTCAGGAGTCGTGGTCCCAGGGCACAGGGGAGTGACTGACACCAGCAGCTACTGGAGAGAGCTGGCAGCACTGCCAGGCTGGAAGCTCAGGGGGCTTCAGCAGGTAGGAGCAGGTCTCTGTTTGGTGTGGGAAAGAGCTGGGATCCAGTGTGCAGGTGGAAAGTGTGGAATCAGGCTCCCAGATGGCACCACACAGAACGTGGACAAAATCCAATGCAAGCAGCCAGAAACATGGCAATAGGAGATGACTGTCGCCACTACCCGAACCCAATTCTGCTGCCACCACTACATTTGGCTTGCTGATGATACCCTGCCAAATTAAGCTGAAGATCCCCAGATCCCATAGGAATACTAAATGCCATGTATTCTCTTCTGCCTTATGTGTATCTCCCCATAATTCATTTTCCTGTGGACTAATCATAAATTCATACACTATAGGTAGGTCAAGGCCCTGTTTCATCTTCACTCCCTCTTCCCATTCTTCCTTCTCCTTCTCAATGTAAATTACAAAAATCACCCTCTCCTTTAGCTGTTTTCCTGTATCCTCGACAGGTTGTAAAGGCAGTAAGGGTAATGTTCAGAATATACAGTGCAAGAAAAAGCTTATTATTCCTGAAAGTTAATTTGAAAGTGAATAAATAAGACATTGGGTAAGCCAATGCATACAGTTCTAAGATTATACCTATAATATGCTATATTAAGAACTTCTTACCGAGGCAAAGGAGTTATTCAGAAAAAGAAATTAGTGCCAGTAGCTTTCCCCAGCTTCCCTTGAATTATTTCAAATGGATACAATCCTTTTTCACTTTAAAACCTCTGCTTTACACAACTGTTCAGAGGGCTTAATCTTCAGCGCAACACTGCTTAAAGAGAAATGGATACAAACCTGCATATCATTCATATCTAATGCCTTGCCAACCCACACCTTCTTTTTATTATCTAATTATCATGTGCAAGCCTATCAAAAGTGTCAAAAGCTTTTTTTTTTTAAGCTGCTACTTTTATCATCTGAAAGATGTGATCACTTTAACAACACTCATTTGTTTCCCAAGGTTTGTGCCTCCAAAAGGTCAGAAGAACTCCCCGGACCTCACTGCACTCTGTACCAGTCACCTTGGGAGAAGCCTTGAGGGACTAAGCTTATTTGACTGCTTCCCATTTCTACTCCCACAGCTGTGGAAGTGGGAATTCTGCTCATACAGATTGCACAATATGATAACTGACATTTAGTATGCAGTGCTCAACCACAGCTCACTAAAGGACAGGTAACACGGATTTGTAAGAGCAACAACATGTCAATTTTTCCCAGTCATCACTGGAAAAAAAGAGGAAAGATTTCACAACTGTGCAAGTTGCTGACTTGTCAGCAGAGTAACAGAATTGCTGTTTACAGCACAAAGTGACTTTAAGTTTTATATAGGTCTGCCTATTTATGCAGCAGAACAAAAGGTACTCCAATAAACAGCACGTAAAACCAGATAATTTACACTTCTTAAGATAAATAATTTTCTACCAAAAAATCCTACCACTATATTTACATTAAAAATAAAGCTTCCACAGTGTACAGTCTTTGCAACACAGAAGAACACAGACAGCTTGGTAAACTGAGCAAGGGCTGCATGACACCAATTGTTTTAAGATCACTTTATGTATTTTAGCCACTACTAAATCTAGTAAACCTAGTTAATACAAATCAGTGTAGAGTCAGAAGTGCTCTATGCCAGAAACAGCTGGAAACACCCAAACAAAAAGACATGTCATAATCAAGATGTTTGAAATAGCTTTTTTTCTTCCCTGATGTATTGTCCTACTTCTGATTCTGTACAAGAAGACACTCATTTAAGGGAGCCAGATTGGAAAAAGTTAGGACTAGCCAGGAAAAGGTGGCATGTATCAATTTCATTCTTGGGGGAAGTACACAAGCAGTGCTGAGATAGAGCCTTGCTCAGAAAGGTGAAGGTAAGGTGTCTGCTGTTTGGGATCCAGACTTGGCAATTGTTTGCTCACTGAGTGTGGGACTGGTAGACACTATTTAGAACTAGAATTACAAAGAATGAAAAACCTCTGCTGGGGTTTCTGCCCCCATCCCAATATTTTTCTTTGCCTTTTTCTGATTTGTTAGTGGTCCATTGGGCAATATCTAAGAAAACTGGGCTGCAACATCTCCCTCTTGAATCTCTTGTTCCACTTCTTAAATGGATTTACCAATTCCTAATGCCAGATATTAAAACTCTGACAAAAAGCATGTGGCTTCCCACACCATTGATTTTAGCAATTGCTGTAAATTAAAACCAAACCACAAAAGACACAGTCTTAACAATTCTGTAATTTTAGGGTCTTTAGTAAAAATCAGCTGTTTCACTTCTGTTAAAATATCTGCACGATGGAAAGAAAGAAAATGTCAAAACTTTATTGTCCTTCTCCTTGCCTCCAGAGAGGCTTCAGCCAGGCAACAGATACTTCAAAGCTTCACATCACACATGCCTAGAGACTTAAACCAAGAGAAACAACTGCCAAATTCAGGAGGCAGTAAAAGGCTAGGATTTAGAGAGCTCCCTGAGGCTAAACATTTTTTAAAATTAAAAACTCAAATATAAAAACTAGAAAGGAGGAAAAGCCCTGAAGTTACCCCCTCCTGGAACAAAATGCACACAAATCTGTCATAACCTTCTGAGTCACAACTACCAAATCCTACAGAGCCTTGCAAGAATCACTGGAGCTGCTTTAGGCTTATTTAATCTTCTTGGAAACAACAAAGAGTAAACATACAGGGCACAACTGCTCTCTCTCAAGTGCAAAGTTTTTAATCCACCCCTTCCTCTATGGGACCACTGAAGATGATTACTAGCTCCTGCAAGAGTATTTGTGTATAAATTCCTCAATGTACAGAGATCTTATGGATCTTCCTCTTCTCCTTGCAATGAGTGTACTGTAATCAAAAGAATGCCCACACTTGGTTCTGAGAACACAGCAGCAGCATCACACTGATGATGTTTGTTACTGATTAATTCTGGTTTTAGGGTATGCCTTCTCCTGAAAGGTTATGGAATAATCTGATGAAAATGCCACTAAAACAAGTTATGTTCCCAAGTAATGTATGAAAGAAGAGATCATTAATCTTTTGATAGAAATTTTAGTTCTATCTCAAAACTATAAAGGAAAATTCTAAGAAATATGAAGTTACAAATTTCCAAAGTGCAAGAAAAAGAGTAGGTGATATTCAATTACTAATTATAATTTCAGTTTAAAAAAAATTGAGTACACCTGTGTGCCTGGGGCTAACTATGATTTTTTTTTTAATTGAATGTGATGTCATATTCTGAAAAGCACATAAAAAGGATTACAAAGAAGATTGAGATTCATAGTTTCTCGGGAGAGAAAATGCCAACAAAACACACACAGACACATGAAAAGCAACCTCAAAAACTAAGCATTCTTCAAAAAAGATAGGAATCTCAATGGTAAAAAAATTAATGTTAGTTCACTCTGCTTAGAATGGGTAGATGGACTGGAAATTAAATTTATGATGCATAGATAATTTTCCACCTCTATGAACCTTAATTCAATTTTCGATCACATTTGTAGCAGTCAAAAAGCAGTAACCCTCTTTACTGGCCTTCAGCAGCTGCATGTCTCTCCCTTGTACTGCCTTATACACTGTTTTAGAAGTTGCCTACCACCACCATGCCCGGCACAAGACAGAAAAAAGGGGATCACTTCTACCTGCTACAATACATAACAGATGGGCAACACTTCTAACTTGGATTAATTTATTGGCTGTGCAGCACATGGTGCCACAAGCAGCTGCAATGACAAAAGCAAGGGTCCAGTTCCACAAGGCACAATGGCCATTCTAGAAGCCCCAGCCTGCAGCACCCACTTCTTGTGCTATTTATCTTCTGCTCCCTCTGGAAGCTGATTTAATTCTCCAACTTGGCAGAAAACTAACCCAGCAAAAGCAAGACCAAAATACCACACACAGATACTGCCTGGCTTTAATTTTATTTTATTTTTCTGTTAGGATAGCATGTTAAATTAACTGCTGACAATTTAAGTCCGTCAAGTAGGTAAAACCACAGGGAGCAAGTGAGGGAAGGGGAAACAAGAACCTTCCTCTGAAGCAGCTGCACAGTGAGCCGTGGTTTATCAGCCCCAGATGAAAATGGAAACAGGCAGTGGGGCAGGGACATCAGGTTTGCCCTCAAGACCAGAATCCACTTAACCTCCATCTTCTGAATTTCACAGTACTATCTTCCAGCTCCCACAGCTCTCTGGTTTATTAACCTTTACTCCTAAGAAACACTATACACCCTCTAATCACATAACATCTGAAGGACCGAGCCTGTCATCCTTAACATCTCTTTGTCTCCCCATCCATGTTACTTTCTATCATTTCACTGAAACAGTTGAAACATTATCACATAGTGGTACTCATCTTCAAAGTTAGAAAAATGATTGTATTACAGTATGCATCAGAAATAAGGTACATTTTATTTTTAAAAGGGCAGATGAAAGGAGAAAGAGTTCTTTTGATTCATCTTGGCCCCGTGGGAGGGTGGGAAGTGGTAGGTTGGCTTGCTATACACTCCCCCTATTTAAACAAAATTTAGAAATAAACAGATCAATCACCCAGGGGTATATGTTCACAGAAGAAGCTACAATCCCAATAAGAGTATCTTACCAAGGATTGACAGCTACAGAACAGAATCTCTCAAATAATTTACACATGAGGCAATGCTGGAATGAACCACACTACTCTGTACACTGCTGTAAAATTTCACCTTAATGCCTAAAACCCAGTGCTCCATAAAAAATTAGTGAGTAGATACAAATATATTGCTCTCAGGAGACCATACCAACAAATGTATTTTCCAACTTCCATGAATTTTAGTTATAAAGCATTAACACAACAGCAACCATTTTTCAATTCCACAGCTGAACATTCAATCCCACAACTCAGTTATTTAACTCTTTCCTAAGACCAAACCAAAGCCTCGAGATCATAAAAGAAAGCTGAAATACCATTCAAATAAGTAATTATGTAATTCAGCTATAATTTTTTTTTCTGAAATCCTACTGGTGTGATAGTCAGAACTATTTTTTTTTCAGGCTTGCACAGATAACATGTTTATCTCAAGTCTTTCAAACAACAGGTCATCCAATGCAGCCAATCTAAGCAAAATCCACCACAGAATAATCAATAACAATTGGGGGAGGTAACCCCCTAACCAAAGCCCTTCGTATTTGTATCCTGTTTATTCAGCTTTAAAAACAGAGATGGAAACACCAAGCTGTTAAACAATAAAAAGGACAGGTAGACTGCTACACCTAAATTCCTTCCCCTCTGTCTCCCTTAAAAATGACTGGGCTTAGATCTTTCAGTAAAGCAGAACTTTTATAAATGTAAAGCTTTGATTTTAGTTCTGTCTGATCCATTAAAACCTGCTCAAAAGAAAGAAGTCCAGAATTTTTTTTTTTTTTTGTTCTGAACATGATCAACACTCATAATGATCTTTCTGATAGAGAAAGCCTTAAAAAAAATCTTCAGATCTGAAGTGCTCGAGTCCAACACAGGTCCTGTGGTCCCTTGTTCATGTTATTAAGAACCTCTTCTCAAGAAAACCAGTACAGAACATCAAGGAAGCAACTTCTCTCAAAGACTATGACCATACAACTGCCCCAGCTCTAGCTGCCCCAGCTCCCTATACATATTTCAGTTTGGACCCAAAGGATGCTTATGCAGTGTTCATCACCCATCACCCCTCTTTGGTTCTTGGGAGAGCACTCCAATAGCACAACAGGAGTGCTCCAGTGCTGAAGTGTGTTTGCTACATGGCATTAAGTTAGAACCAGCCCACATTAAATGCAGACACACTGGATATCCCAGCCCTCACCACAAACTATTCTGCTTTACAGATTTCTCCCTCTTGTCCCACAGTTCCTGCTGATGTGGACATAGTCCTGAAGTGCAGCATCACAGAGCTAGGGCACCTCTTTTACGTATTCAGCCCTTCAGCTGCAAGATCTTGCAGTACACCAGTCAAGAAAAGGCTTATCTGAATGCCACCAGTAGCTGACCCCAGCCTACCCTGTGGTCCTGCTGGACCACACACCAAACCCCCAAATTTTAAAACTAGATCTTCTCTCACTTCTCATAGAGAAAGGCCTCCAGCCTCACAAAACATAAAAATGCTTAACTTAAAAATTGCATGTATAAAGTATTTGGTCTCAAAGGACCCCTCATCAGTTCCTTAAAACTTCTGAACACAGAGGAAATCACTTATTTCCAAACTGAAATACAGCTACCACAAGGAATTCTCACACTATCTAGCATAAAAGGGAGAAAAAGAAAGAACCTACTCTCACATCTCCTTCTTGGCATGGCATTATACAGAGTTCACTAAATTACAGTAGATATATATTTTACTATGAAAGTCAAAATTTCTAAGAATCTTTATTTTTTTTTAGATTCAACTGGACTTTGCCATGATAATTTCCAGAGTTTCAAACTACAATCCTAGTGAAGTCCACAATTAAATTTCTACCACCTGCACATTGTCTGGATTTTGCTTCTTACCCCAAATCACATCAATAATTATTTACTGTGTTACACTGAGTTATTGTACATGTGCTTTATAACACATGGACAGAAACTCTTTAAATTCCGTTTTAAAATTTAATTCAAAATTCAGTGTCTAGGTTCACAGATAGTAACCTAAAAACGATGGCCTGATTTTTCAGATCATTTAAGCATAGCTCTGTGTGTCACTGTCCTATAATTTTGGCCTATATTTGAAAGATGTAAAGCAAAAAGGCAGCAATGCAGACACGGATTTGAATAAAGACTGGCCTGAGCCTCAGAATATGCTAATGCCTGTAAGGTTTTTATCAGTTGAGATAAAGACCTGGTTGCCCCCTGTGGCCCAGCCAGCCTTGCTGGACCACCCATGCAGGCACAGACCTCGGTCAGCTCCAAGGAGCCACCCTCGGGCACTGAGCAGTGGGACAATGTGGGTAACACACCAACCCTGATGTATCTGCTGCAGGGGCAGCACCAGGACACACCTGCCACATCCTGAAAGCTCTTTAAAGCAGCATCTCCACATGGGAGGTGGAAGGATGCTCCCTAGGCAGCAACAGGGCTGGGTAAAACAGCTTGTGAAATGCTGCATAGGGAAGGGGGAAAGGAAGCAACAAAATGGTAATTGGTTTTAATGAAACTGTCTGTCAGGATCTTTCTCAGGTTTCAGAGGGATTTTTTTTTCACCAATGGAAAAAAATAAAGAGGTGCTCCTAATGCTGCTGACTTTGGGGTACAGAAACCTTTAAGAGCATCAAGGAAATTCTAGACCCCAGTGCACAGTGAGCCCCACTTGAGTGTACAGGAGATGCACTGGGAAACGTCAAAGGCTGTTTCAGCCTTCTATGTTTTTCAACACAATTGTAAGAAAAAGAAAGATCTAATCTTCATAAAACACAAGGTTCTTTACGAAGTTTTAATTTTAAAAATATTTGCCTTTACTAGCTTGGAACAAAGATAGTTTCTCTTTTTACATATTGAAATGTATTCATCTATCCTGCATCTTAGGAACCTCACATTTCACGGTTTAGCTTAGGCTCCTGTTCACACTCAGTTCTCAGATACTGACTAAAAGCCAGTAGCAATGCTTCATGTATTGGCCTGCAACAGATTATAGAAGTTATACTTCAAACCAGAAAACATTTCTTCATTCTGTTAGCAGGAACCTTCCTGTAAGTTTCCAATCAAATACAAGGTCTATGCTGTTAAGAAATGCAAACTGCTTTTATCACAATGAAGTGTTTATTTCAGATTTGAAATCCAAAAGCGTGATTAGTTTCTACATTCCACAATACCTAAAAACAGTGCTAGAGATTTCCAATGTTAGTTTTCAAATGAATATATTATATTTATTCAATAATCACTCATTTCAAAGCAAGACGAGAATATGATGGACCATGTCAGATTTTACCCTTTGGAAGTAATGGAGTGTGGACAATCTCACTTAATTACTTTCCAAAGAATTAATTTAGTGAAATCATGTTAACATATCATTATCCCCACCCCACCTCCCTAAAAAACCTCAGGGAACTACTTCCACATTTTAATTATGTAATGGACGAACATTTTAAATTGTGTTTCATGGAAGAAGAGCATCATCCACAGCTCCTTTCTACAATTTCACAATTCCTTATGGTTGCCTAATTAGTGTCATTTGCAAATAGAAAGCACCCAACAAAAAATGTAGTCATTACACTGTTTCATGCAACCTTCCTACTTATTCTCTCTCATCATCCCCAAGATTTTTGAGATCAAAAGACAGGTTCTTTATTAGAGCTTCGCAAAAATTTCTCTTGACAAAAGAACTGCACATCAACTTTAAAATCTTCATCTTAAATTTCTAAGGAAAGGAGAAAGAAGAGGGAAGTCAGAATAAAACCTATTAAAATGTATGTCACTGACTGGTGCATTCCCTCACTGTCTCCTCACGTATATTCACTTTTTAATAATGTACTTTTAATATAATTTTAATCCTTATTTGAATTATTTGCATGAGGTTTAAGGTTCAATAAAAGAATTTCAGATTTGCTATTTTTAATTAGAGCTTAAAACATATATTTTTATCAGCTCTGTAAAGCACTATTAAATTTTTTAAAAACTCCTTGAAGATCAGATAAAGCATGTTTTTCTGCTGAGAGCCCCAATGCTTTAATTTGCAATTCTGTATGTTGTTTTATTCATGATAAAATACTTGATACTTATAGTTTCTCTCCATATTGCTCACACTGACACAGATTCTCTGTTGAGGTTTGACTATCACTAGAGGATTCTCTCTGGTCTACATTTTCATTTGTTTTTAGAAGCTTAGTTTAAAAAAAGAAAAAAGGAAAAAAATTAAATTCCAGCAACTATAATTAACACCATTCATGACTAATACAAGTATTAATAATTCATGTTTTGGAAATAAATAGCTAATTAAAGGGCAACAAATTCAGTTTACTTATATTAGTAATAATAGTCTGAGCTGTAATAGGCTAACAATATACATTGTACAAGTGTCCATTGCAGCAAGTTATTTTTAATTCACAGCATACTGATTTATTCTGCATTCAATTACTGCACATACCAAAAACAACAAAAAAACCATTTCTGCATGCCACCCCTCCCTCCCCTTTATTCCAGTAGGGAAGGAAAATATTCTAGAATCAACTTTTACTCTGTATAGCTCCAAAATGCATAAAACTGACACTTAATGTAGAGTCCAATTCAGCATTTCGTTTAAGAGTTTGACTTGTAAGAGCCAGAACAAATCTCACTGAAAGAAAAATTAAGAAAATGCTGTCTAAGCAATGCTGTCTAAGGTAATAAAATCTTCTCTCCAACAAAACTGGTAGAAGCTTTAAGTGGGATGTCACTTCCATTCCTGAGTTCAAAACATGCTGCTGTTCTGGAGAGAAGTCTAGAGATGAAACAAGAGAAAGCCTGATTTGTCTCTCTGACTTTGTTGTTATGGACTTCTGAGAAAAACAACATGAGTAATGCTATTAACATGTTTGCAACATCTTTTTGAACATGCTTACAACACCTTTTCCCACACAATGCATGAATCTGCCCAGTGAGAACTGAATTAAATCCAGTTTTGTTTTGCATTATTGCTAGGAAGTGATCACAGTAAAACAAATTACAGTCTCTTCCAGGCCTTGACAGATTTGAACCAGTGCCCTGAAAGCTACAAGGCTCAACTTACCATTGTTCCTTCTGTAACCCATTCCATATTGTGTGACTTTGGTCCAGCTGTAGGAAGAGGGTAACTGGCTGCATTTAGGAAGCTTTAGGAGAGGAAATTCAAGAGTCAAATGGGAAAGAAGAGACAACCACCAGATTAATACTGTCCATACAGATTTCCTGTTTGTGATGCTCACTTCCTCACTGACAGGCATTGCTCCACTTGCAGACACAGGAGTTGGAGAGAAGAGGTACATATATTCAATTTGTTTTCAGGAATGGAGAATTACAGAAGCAGAAGATTCAAACTGTAAAAAGACTGACAAAAACTGAGTCACACCATTTACTTTTCATGACCTAAGAGTGACTGACAGTTATCAAAGATATTACCTGTCAAGAATCTTGATACAATTTAGTGATTTTGGGGGGAGGGAGCCAAAAGGAATCATTACTTTTTAAGAGGTTTTTTTCATTATTAGTCTGTTCAGCCTGGAGAACAGGAGATGAAGAGGAGACCTCATCATAGTCTACAACTTCCTTGTGAGGGGAAGAGGATGGGCAGCCACTGCAGTGACCAGTGTCAGAACCAGAGGGCATAGCTAAAAGTTGTGTTAAGGGAAGCTTAGGTCAGATATCAGGGAAAGGTTCTTCACCCAGAGTGTGTTTGGGCACTGGAACAGGGTCCCTAGGAAGTGCTCACAGCCCTAAGCCTGACAGAGCCCAAGAAGCGTCTGGACAATGCCCTTGGCACATGGTGTGACTCTTGGGGATGGTCCTGTGCAGGGCTAAGAGTTGGACTCAATGGTCCTTGGGGGTCCCTTCCAACTCAGCATATTCTGTGATTCTGTGATTATTCCGCTCTTTTTAAAAAAATAAATTAGAGCATAGTTTGTATCAATTTAAATTTTTCTCTAACTCATTTTTTTTACTAACAATTACACTTCAGGTTATCTGTTAAACAGAAATGTAATTAATATTATGGAGTCCCTTGCCAAGTATATCAATTTCATTAAGAAACAATGTTTCACTTTTTTTTACTGCTTTACCCAGATACTCTAAAGTTGAAGCTTCTGTCTAACAAGGCACTTGTGGTTGCAGGAATGGTCATTTGACAGCTATGATTTTCCCAGTAGCCACATGAAGGACATTTAAAGATGTTACATATTCCAAAGAAATCATAGATAAATTTTCACTTCCATCTTTAAGTCTACAGAGGCATTTTGCAGGAATCCCAGATTTCACCCTTTACATTTCACACAGCTAATAATCCTGCCCAAAGCAATTACTGTGGTGAAGGCTGTATAAATAGATAGAGAATAGACAGATAGGGATTTGTGGTCAGGGAACCCACAAAACTGCCCATACCCTATGTGTCTCCCCAACCTGTACTGATCAGTACTGATCACAGCTGTAGCTCAGTAAATCAGCTGGAGGTGAGATGAGCACAGTCTCTCACTCCAGTATGTGTCTTGTTTGGTAGTGTTTCATGTCCAGCATGGTTCTCTCCATCAGTTTTTAAGCAGATGCTAAAAACCTCAACGTGATCGTGTCTTATCAGTATCCTTCCACTTTTACCTTCAGCTTAAATAACACATGACTAACAACCTGATTGACTGTAGATAAACATACTGGCTTTCTACTTAAAAGTAACTTCTATAAAGTGTCTATAACCAGGCACAGTTAATATTATCTCAGCTTTACTTTACAACATGCAAAATAAACCAACAAAGTCCTTCGTTACCTGGAAAGTGACTCGTAAGTTGAGAATGGCATTAAGCAGAGTTATTTTAGTGTCTTTCTTAAAAATAAACAAACAGAACAGGCAGAGCAACTAACAAAACATTTTGTGCATCTGAAGACTGTCCTCTGAAACTGAGGAGGGAGATACCAAACAAATCAATAAATATGAAAAACTTCTGCAAAGCAGGCATGTACTTTTTGCTCAGTCTACAACTAAGGAAACTAAGGCATCAAGAATGAAACAACTTGCCTAAAATCACATTGAAAGTTTGTATTTCTTGCTTTGATGTTATCTCAGGTTGACACTTGTGTTCATTAACACAATGTTTCTCAAATGCCAACTGTACCTTTACTACTCTGTAAAAAGGAGTTTGAAAAAAGTAGGTGTCTTTGAACTAGCTGTGCTAAATATTTGCCCTAGATTTTAGACGTGCAGCTCAAAACTAACATATTTTCCTCACCTCTTTCTTCTCTCCCTTCCTTCTCCATTTACCTCATTTTTTACACATCACAAGCCGCAAAAACACATTACTAAATAAATATGCAAACTGAATCTGCATATGAATGAAGACCCAAATTCTTCTCCTGAACCCAGGGCCCTTTCTAGAAAGAAAGGAACCGACTTGGGGAAAATCTGCTCTTGTATCAACTTTTTTCTCCCTTACCAGGTCCTCCACCAGCCAAAGTCCTGCTCCCTCATCCCCATCATAGCCTCCTTCCCACCACTGCTCCCTCCCTCCCAATCCCCTCTTGGGCTCCCACCCACTCCAAACAAGGGGAATGTATTGAGAAGTGGGAGAAGCTGCAGCCATCCTTGGCCCAGGCCAGACCTTGGTTGCTACCCTACAGGTGACCCACAGATATTTTTTCAGGAGCATACCCTTTGCATCCTGATCTTTTGGAACAATACATATGGCAAGTCTCATTATCATTTCTTCTGTTTGAGAGTATCAGAAAATTCCATCATGTCTTTTCTTGTACAACTGAAATTAATCTCATCGAGAACAGGAACCTTTACAGCACACAACAATGATCCCTTTGAGTGCTTACCAGCCATTCTGTATTTCACTTTACCATATACTAAAATCACATTGTCTTTCTATCTCTACCACTTTCTTGCTTTGTTTCTTCTGTATGTCTACCTCACCCCTAATTCAACATCATTTTTCATACTGCCCATTATACTTGCAAGAGTTTTCCACTTCCCTGTAAAGCAATTTTATTTACCACTTCCCAACCTCAAACCTCTCACAGCCATCCTCTATTTGTATTTTCTTCCTCAAAGGTTTGTGTGAAATACCTGATTACCTCAAGGCTGTACTCAAAGGCTTGATTGTCTTTAATTCCTCATCTTATCTCACTAAAGGCTAACTTGTAAAATGAAAGGCTTCTGAATTCAACCCCTTTCTTTTATAAGCACAGAATAATACAAACTTAAAACAGCACTTGAGGTCACTATCTACAATGAGACAAAGCTAAGCAAGTGATTTGTTCTAGAAACACATTCTAGAATATAATACTAAAGGATTAACTAAGATTCTAAAACCTATGTGCAGTATAAATACACATGGCTTATTTCCATCCAGTATAATAGGTGCCCAGAGTTACCAAATCAGCAAGAGGGACAGTTCACAGGAATAAACTACTCTGCTTTTTCAAACTATTCCGAAAGTGATGCTACTCCTTCTGCTCCCACATGCAGGCTACTCTCATGATCACTGTAAAAGCAAAGCCCAGGGATTTTGGTAGGAAGACAGCTTGCTTATAAATGGATTACAGTATAAACTTTGAAATACATTACTGTATATTTCCTTATTAAAAACACTTACAATGAAATATTTATTAAGTTTAGGCAAAACAGGCATCTGCTATTAGTGTACAACCCCCATACATAGTCATAATTTTCTCTCCTGAAGAGCTCCAAAAATACAGTGTCACCACACAATGCACAGCCCACACACACAACTCCGCTGCCCTGAAAAAAACTGCTCCCACAATCTCCAGGTCCACATGTATGAGAGTTTTCTGAAAACCTGTCCCTTTCTTGCACCACACTACAAAGAAAATAATGTGAAATGTATCATCTCCATATCTTCCAAGGAAAGAGGCAGCTATATCTGATGCAGTTGCTGTCATGAAGCAATTTCATATTAACCTGACTCCAGCTGCTCAGACAGCAGTAGAGAGCAGAGGCTACTACTAAAATGTAGAGGAATAAGAGATCCACAAATACGAAATATGAGATTATGACCGCTCACAATTTTGCTGCTAGAAAACAGTAACTCGTATCAAAGTAAGGTATTTTGAGATTATAGTTTACCATGAAGAACTCTCTGTAATATTTCAGACAGCTGATTTATTTCCCCCAAGGGAAATATTAGATACTTGAATAATCCCAAGTACTATGCGGGCCAATCCCCAATACTGCCTGTGAGGATACTTGCAGTTCCTCATCCCCTTCCTTTTTTACGACCCGTCACTGCAGCCTGGCAGCTTCCCTGTCATGCTGCCACCCAGGTGACGCCATCACCCCAACAACCCCTACCTTAAAAAGCAGCAGAAAGAAAAATCAGTAACTGCAGGCCAACTCCCGTAACTCCACACCTCGCACCTCCAGGCCGCCCTTGGCTGGTGCACAGGCGCCGGGTGGGCTCTGGCAGCGGGGGCGGCCAGGGGGCTGAAGGACACCTGCCCCAGCCGCGGGGTCCCACTGCGCCCCCGGGGTCACGGGCAGCTCGGCCCTAGGCGTGCATATAAATGCATGTCTTATATATATGTGTTTATATATATATATGTATGTATATGTGTGTGTATGTTGGTATACGCGCAACGGAGACGCGCAGCGGTGGGTGATCGCTTGAGCTACCAGATCTGCCTTTGGGAAAGATGCACACAGACATCTACACCGTCCCCATACGCACACATATCTCCCATGAAGGAGGCGCAGAAGTTGCTCGCAGAGGCGCCCGAGGGCTGGCAGGTTTCCCGCCGTGTAACGGGGAGGCTGAAGGGGGTGAAGTTTCCTCCCTCCTCCTCCTCCTCCTCCTCTCCCCGAGTTGCGCCGCGGAGCCGGGCGGCCCTGGGCGGCGGAGACGCCGCCGGCAGTCTGGACCAGGCC
>WEIU01014823.1:595004-627140 GCA_013389925.1 Aegithalos caudatus
TTTTTTTTTTTTTTTTATATCAGTAGCAGTTTAATGAATGTTTTGACCATAACCAGCTTGTGGCATATTTTACAGATTTACAGATGTCAGAACTCTTGCACTGAAGAATTTTGCATCTTCTGCCCAAACCTTCAGACAAAGATTCCCATATTAAGGTGAATGAGCTTCCCTGAACTAAGGGATGGGTAGAGTAGGTCAAGGGCCAACTCTTCATGTGTAACCTTGCAGAGCATCATCAGCTTCAGCTGAATTCTTGGTTTCATTCCTTTTTATTTATTAGAAAAAGTGTTATATAGCTTTGTGGTGCTATACACAGAATTAATTACAAAAAACCTAGCTACTTAATGCTCATCAGAGATTCCATTCAACTAAGCAGTCTTTTGGCAAAGCTAGTACTCTGGATCCAGATTTGTCAGATTTAAACATCTGTAATATCTTCTCATTCTTTCATGACATCTTTTATTTCAAGACATCAGCAGATCTTTTTTATTCAGCAGCCATTTCAGCAGGGGAAGAAAAGTTTTGCAATATTGATGCAATTTATTGTTTTATGACCAATTAAGAAAATAAAGACATTTTGAAGAAGTTGACGGCATTCAGTTCACATAAGTAAGATGTTTTAAGGAAAAGCCCCAGAAGACTGTGGTAAAGGACATTTTTCCAACCTCACAAATAACATTAAATGCCATTTTATGACCATCCAAGAGTAAGGAGTAAATAATACTTTATGCTGGAAAAGAACACATGTGACTCATGATTTTCAGCTGTTGTAGATGTGAACTTGTGGAAAATGATGCAATTAGAGGCCAGAAGCAGAACAAAATATCTGTTTACATTCAGCTCTGCTGAGCAGATCTGAACTGCTGAAGGGCTGGAGAAAAAAATGTCATTTTCTCTTTTGCTCATGTCCTCCATGGAGTACATTCTGGAGTTACTTCATATTCAAGTAGTACAATTAAGGGAGAGGCTTGATATGATTTGGCATTTTTTATGTTTTTCATTTGTCTGATGACGAGTGTTTGCTCTGTCATTCATTCACTGTTTCCTTCCATGTGAAATTAGGAAATATGGCACATGAAGTCTGAAACCCAGGCTTTTTCCATCTATGCATGTTTTCCCTTGGAAGTCAGAAACTCAAGTTCTGCCAGTGTAGAGGAAGGAAAGGAAATGTAGTAATAAAGTTCCTGGCTTCATCACAAGCCCCTTTCTGACCTGATCAGGAGAAAGTGTATGGAAAGGGATTGAACTATTCAGGATAAGTATAGATGAATGGCAGAAGAATGTTCATGTAAAATCAGAAAGGAAAACACACAAAATAAGATCTAAGCAGGGACAATGAGATTACAAGATGCCATGGTACAAATGCATAGGAAGAAGGCCAGAAGAGTGCTGGTTGAGTACTCTGTTGTGCAAGGCAACTAATGACAGATGATGTGAGGAATGTGCAAGTGATTTATCATTTTTTTATATCTGTCTTCATTAAAGTAATTAAGACACTGCTATTGCTGAAAAATGTAGTTACACCTTCCTTGCTCCAGTCCACTCCCACCTCCTCACTGCTTTCCTTCATCCCTCAGTCACAGTGATTTGTAAGGGCTTGCAGAGATCTGGATGGGGAACTGCTCCAGCTGAAAATTAATCCAGTAGTTACTAAGAGCAATTACCTCTGCAGTTTGATCCATGTCTTAGCTGTATCACAACCAATGTTTTATTTTAAATTAGCTAGATGTGTTAACTTCATCCTATGATACTTAAAGGGTAGACTGATTAAGTCTTTGAGTGACTGGATGTTTAATGTGTCAGAGGATCAGAAGCAGGAAAGCATGGGACCTGTATTTTAAACTGGGAAAAAAAGTGTAGTGGATTATTGATCAGTTGATTAAATTAAATTTCTGCTCCAAAGTTTAGGATTTTTTTAGACATGCATGTCATGAGTGCCTACATAATAAAAGGGAGGTGGGTAGCATTCAGTTTTCATTGTAAGAACAAAGACTGTCAAACCAGCTTAGTTCTTCCCATGCCTGTATTGTGCTGTGGACAGGGGAAAGGGATTTGGTGTCATGTACTTCCATAAGGCTCTCTGCACGCTCATGACACTCTTAGAAGCAAATGAGGAAAGGCAGCCTCGCTGACCCCACTACACCTGTTCAAACAGGTGCAAGACTGTTGAGGTAACCATACCTAAACAGTGGCACAAAATGGAAATATCTACGAAATATGATTCTGCACATTTTCTACCTTAGTCCCACTACAATCCACATTTTCATTAGTGACTGAAGAAGGAAACAGTAGACATACTCAGTAAATGTGCTGGTTGCAGCTTGAGAGCTGTGCAAGTATACTAGTCAATAAGCAGATAAATTTTTTTCAAAAATCTTGTCAGCTTGAAGGAACTACCTTTAAAAGCAAGATGAAGTGTACTAAGGACAAGTACAAGGGACTGCATTTAGACAGGAATTATCTTCAGGAGGTGGGTAATAACTGGTTAGGAAATAGATTGACTGAGGGTAGACCACAAACCAAACCTGGAGCTGTGTTATGCAGAGTGGAAAAGGCAAGCAATAAAGCACAATAGGTAAACAATCCTGAAAATGTATGAATAAATATGGCCACTCTATTCAGCATTGATAGTGCCTCAGCTGGAACATCAAGTCCTGTTTAAATTGTATCAACAAAGATTCTCATTCAGGTTAGACATTAGAATAAAAAACTTATCCTATTGTAAGAGCAATAAAGCACTGGGGTAAGTTGTCTGGGAAAGTAAGAGCTCCCATGAAGTCATTTAAGAGAGCTGTATGTCCTGTTTCATGTGATATAGCTGGTCCTGCTTTGGGTCAGATTGACAAGATGAACTCTCAAGGTCTTCTACAGCCTAGGTCTCCCAAGGTTCATTGCCTAACCATTAAGCTTTCTGGGGAAAAGTATCTCTAGGCCCATTTCCGTGGGCACTTTGCTGTTGTTTTTGCATGTAATTGACTGGTGAACCTCAAATAATACCAATTTACTTTTAAAAAGTCTCAGTCGTTATGAAGCTGGAATATAAATTAAAGTATTGTTCCATTGTTTTTTGTGTGTTCTGAGGAGATAATTTTTTTTCCCATTTAAGTCATTGGTAATATATTCCTACCACCTCCAAGAGCAAGTGGTGAAGAAGACAGTTTAGTTAACATCAGACCAGAAAATAAACTTGACATACCAAAAAACAAGTCACTTTACTGAGTACTCATGTGCAGTGCTACTATTCTGGAAGCTGGTGATGGAGAATCAGCCTTTCTTCTCTCAGCCACTGGTGTGTGTCAGGCCAGGTCAACACGAAGCAATCACAGTCCACTAGTGCTTGTTATAAAATGAGCTAATGACTCTTTCATTTTTGTGTGGGTACAAAGCAGAGTCAAAACTTGGCCAAAAAAATCACTATCACAGTTGCAGCAGTGAAATGCCAAAAGCCTGAGCAGGCATTAGGACTGAGGTATCCTCCCTATGTGCTTCCCAAACAGTACATGGGACGCCTGGGATTTCATTTTTCTACTCTGTTCCCTTTTTTGGATCCTCTCCTTTCATGCTCACATGGACTGATGAAGTGGAAAGGCAATTCACACTGACTGAAGTATTTGTTTTCAGTTAAAAGCCACTATTTGCTGTTTAGCAGGCAAACACAAACACCTATGGAAAGAAGAGCTGTCACGGCACTTGATGTTCCTGAGCATCTGTAATCAGCACATCTGAAAATATTTTAAAGTGAGTTCAGCCTATATATGTCTTCATATCACAAAGTACTGCTAGGGACAGAATTGGATGTGTTTGTATTATTCCCTTGTACAAAATGAAAGGCATTTATGCATCTCTTTTGTCTGCATTCACACACACCTACACATAAAAGCATTCTGTCCTCCCTTTCCCTTATAAAGAGTGATGATCTAATATGATTTATATCTTAGTGACACAGTCTCCTAAACAGGCACTGAAAATTGTCATTAACCTTGAAGGCTAGTCTATCTATTTTCTGTACTTGCCCTTCACAGCACTCACAAAAGTAGTTTCTACAAGAGAAATTTGGCTTTTACATTATCTAACACACACCTTTAAAGCAATAAAATATATTAAACTTTTATATATTTCTGAGCCTAAACCACAACATTTAAAATTTTATCTTCACACTTTAAAAAACTCAGATTCTGCTTGGGTATCATAGTGTGACATTTGAGAAAGCTGTGGCATGTGGATCTGTGTCCAACAGAGGGAGGTGTTCAGAAACACAGATTTGGTCCAAACTCTTTCTAAGATTAAGGAATTCAACTAAAGGGGAAAGGAGGACACACAGAAATGCATGTCAGCAATAAATGCTTTACTATTGCAATTCAATTAATTTAGCTGCTCTCTGAGAATTCAGGTGTGGAGTCACTGCTGCTTACAGATTCATACCTGCTCAGAAGGTTTAAAATCAGAAGATTTTTAGATCAGACAGGTGACAATATCACCTCTGTTTTGAAAGGGAACTATGAAGCTCTTAAAAAGAAAAAGCACTACTTATTTCATATCAACTTCTTGATGTGAGATAAACTCAAGCAGAGGTCCACTCTGGCAGGCACTTTGGGTTCAGTAAAAACCTGAGGTTACTCGGCTGTGCTTTCCTTACAGGCTGTCTCTATGGCAATGGGAAAATATTGTGAGGTATAGGAATGAAGAGAATATGACTCAGAGAGTACAGAAAAAGGAACATTCAGAAACATAATTCCCAATAGGCACAGAGTACACTTTTCAGAAATACACACAAATCAAAGAGAATTTGCGGCTGCTTTGCACCACTGTTTTTACTGGACAATGCAATTAATAAATAAGGAGCCATAGTGCTGCATATTTTCAGCCCCTCTATCATCAGAGGGAAACAGAAGCTGGTGGTGAAGGTAACAGCAGCACCCTGCTCTGCTCCTCTGAGTTGTGCACCATTCTCCACAGGGCTGCCATGTGACTGGAAATGTGTTTGTCAGCAAGGGACAGGTTTGGACAGACTCAGTTAAGTCAGTGTGCTACTTCCATGGCCTTTCCAAGTGGAAAGGCTTCTCCTTTCACCTGTGAACCCACAGAGGCCGTAGGAAGCCCCTGTGTGAATTCCCCTATCTCTCTGACCTGGGTCCCACCAAACTGGGATTTGGCCCAAACAAAAAGGCAGTAGCCCAAGGCAAGAGCCATCCTGCAGGGAGACATCCCTACAGAGCATTGCATGAGCAAGGATTCCCAGGCTAACCCAGACCTGTGCTCTGACTGGCACAGTACCAGGTGGGCTTCAGCTTGCCTCACAACAGGCATTTATAAAATAGCTTGTCCTCAGAAGAATTTCTTCCCCAGTTTTCCTCTTTAGGTATTTAGTCCCAGGAAGCATATATATATATATATATAAAAGATAAAAACTCAACTGGATATATTTATAAACATTTTTTTTCCTTGTTCAAAAAATCTTTTACCTTTTGCAGCTAGTGATGATTTCATGGCCTGTGTAAGCACTAGTCATTTTCCAAATCATTTATGCTTTTGGCCTCAGTAGCACTCTGACATAGTTAGTCCCACAGGTCAGTTATGCATTGTGCAAAAGCCTTTCTTTTAATCAAATTTATGTTCTGTCTTTTACTTAGTTTAATGACTCTTTATCCTTGAACTCCAAGAAGCATCAGATTAACTACTCACTCTATAGTATTCAATTTTTTCCTACATCCCTCTTAAGCTTCCATTCCAATTTAACTCAACTCCTTCAATCATTTCTGCCCTGAAGAAGGTGACAGCTTCCTTCCTTCCTTCTGGGACCTGTGGAACTTTGGGAGTGTCCCTAAGCTTCCCCTCCTGACCTGAAAACTGCTGCTTCTTCATGAGGAATGCAGTGAGCTGATCCTGGGCATCCTTTGATCCTGCACCCCTGAGCTTTACTGTGGGAGGTACATTGGAGTCCAGAGGCATAAACATGATTATACTGTATTCCCTTACTTTAAAAGTCCTGGCCACCAGTATTGTTGCTCAGCAACATGAAACTGTGTATCACTGCTGGCTTCATTAAACTTTAAAAATATTTTTCCCTGCCAACTCAAATAAATAATTGACAATGATTTCACTGCATATTTAGCACGTCCATTCAAATTCCAGTATGGAGGTAAAATGGTTTCATATACCTAGAATTAAGAAGAAATGACTAATACTGGCTGTAAAATAAAATGTGTGGCTGAAAATACTTGCACTTACAAAGCAATTTGTATATTGCTCAAAGTCTCTATATCAAATAAATGTCCAAACCCTGTAATTATTCCTTTACTGAACACTCTGCACCTTCTTTTTTGGCAAAGATTATTAAATGTTACTTTATACTTTCTCTCTGGAAAAGATTGCAACAACTAACCTTTTAACTACTTTATTATACTATTATACTATACTATTTATTTGCTATAATATACCTATATTTGCTAATATAGGCAATTGAACACATTTTAAAAAAGCATAAATAGAGAGGAACACATTTCAACACTGATATTTTCTGGTTGAGTAATAGTGCCTGGGGTTATTCAAAGAGAATGGGTTGTAAAACTCAAGTGTACTTTCTGTCATCTTTCTGATGGATCGCTTGTTACTCACCTCTAGCATGCACCCAGCTAAAATAAATTGCTGCAACTCTTATCAGTACTTTCTTTTCTATTGTGTGTGAGAAGCCCCAATTTTATCTAATTGGTGGCCTTACCAGAACATTTTTCTGCAAATATAGAAGCTTCCTGGTAAATGCAATTGCTACTTTAACCCATAGAGGTGCAGTTAAATGCATATCTGAGCAGAATGGAGAGAACCTAAGCTGGGAGCTTTGGAGATCTCCAAGCTAAGTGACTGCCAAAATAAACATGACTGGAGATAGAGGGATTAATGCTGTAATCCTCACTTAAGCAAAATTCCTGCTATCTTCAGTGAGATGCTCACTGGGGAACAGCTGTAGAAATTGGCCTAAATGAAGCAGAAATGAGAAAGGCCAAATTCTGCCTCTGGGTGTGAGCGTGTGACTTCTGCAAAACCTGAAGTGTGACACCCTGGGTCTGGGATAATCAGCATAAATTCTCACCAAGCTCTATGGCACCAAGACTTTTCTTGGTATAAATATGAGGCACATCCATAACCCCATTTCCATAATATAGGGAAATATTTCTATCCAAGGTTCACTAACAAGTGAGTATACAAGTGAGAATGCAAGTGCAAACTAACAGTCAGAAATAAAATATGCATTTTATTAGAAACTGCCTTACATTTTGACCAATCCTAGGAGTGTTTAGAGCATTTCTCATCACTGAACTCAGGATTATTGTCCCCATTTTCTGTCTGAGTGGAAAACAAACATGCAAAGTTAAGTGATTTTCCACAGACCACACAGCAAGTGATTAGTATCATGGGGATGAATTAATCTTGGGTGTAAATCCATAAAGATTAATGGAGCTCTAACAGGGATTAATTTGGCCCATCATCTCTAAGGATAGCAAAACCAATTAGATGATGTCATTAATCTTCTGGTTTGTAAAGGACTTTTTCTTAAGCAATACTGAAAGAAAGGCAATAAAACAGGAATGACCAAAGGATCCACTATGACAGATGAATTGGTTGTTCCTTGGCAGAGGATTTGCAGCAAGAGCCTTAAACAGTGACAGCAGCCTCCTTGTGCCCTCAGGCTCCCATCCCAACTGAGATGTTCTGGGGCAATCACTTATTTGAGAACTGGAGAGAACCCAGAATTCAGTCACTGATTATGTTCATGTCTTTTCTTAGGGCATGACTTCCACACAAATGATTTGGAGTCAAATATATTTATTATGGCCTTGGGAACCCCAAATCTTTGGAAAATACCAAGCGCTTAATGTCCTATGGGAAGTAGCACTTGAAAGATTCATAAATTTTAAAGCTTCCACTTTTGAGCTGACAAAATGTGAACTATGCCATTAGAAAGAAGCCAGTAAGAAGAAATCAATCCAAAATTTGTATAACTGATTTGTTTTGAGATTTGGGGAAAAATATTCTCATTCACTGGTTGTGACAATGCACATTTTCTCATCTTAAATTCTGAAGATGTTTCTGATGTTTGCAAAAGGGTCAAAACTGGCCCAAAGCAGAGTAGGATCGTTCTACAATTTGCCTTGGAAATTTTATTTTAAAAAGAAGAGAAACAGGAACGTTTTTTGTTAAAGGGTAATGACCAGCTATAAAAAATGCACACAAAGCAACAATGGACAGAACAAAAAACACAGCTTCCAGACCATGGTTGATGGAATTTATGGAAAAAGAACATCTGTGACATTGGCAATGTCTAGCATGAGGACATTGAATAGCAGATAGTGAATTAGTGCCTGAAAGTTGTGTGCATTACCTAATAGGCCTGGTAAAAATGTTCCACTGGGATGTTGAAAGCAAAACTTGGCAACAGTGAGATCATTAAAACCCTACTGCATAGAAGCCTTACATTCAAAATATAATAATATGTAT
This sequence comes from Aegithalos caudatus, assembly GCA_013389925.1. Classification (NCBI taxonomy): domain Eukaryota; kingdom Metazoa; phylum Chordata; class Aves; order Passeriformes; family Aegithalidae; genus Aegithalos; species Aegithalos caudatus. Next base: position 603,498 of record WEIU01014823.1, read on the forward strand.
CAGGTTTTTCGTTATTATAATGAGAAAGAATATTCAAGCTGTAATAGGGATCTTCCCATCAATCGTTCTGCCTGAGTAAGTGTCTAATGACAGAGATTGCATAATCAGTGAAATTACTTAAAACTCCTTTCATGGGGATATTCTTGGATAAAATAAAACCTCTTTCCTGATTTTATATACTGTAGGAGTTCAAATGAGGTGAGTGCTCAGGCTGATAGTGCAGCTCCACTCCAGAGGGATAATGTCCTGGCGTTCTCTTGCACTGTGGAACAGGAGCAGGGCTTGGAGGGGCAGGGATTTCCAGCTTCCTCCCCACCACTTGCCCCAAGCACTTTTCAGGAATGTAATGACACACTGCTGCAGCCATGTATGAACAAAGAACACTGAAAAGAGACAGGTACAAGCACCTAATGAGAAAGTGAAAGAAACCTGAATTTTGGCAGGGAGAAGAGTATGGGAGATGGAGGGGGGGTGATAATGTTTGGGAATGTTTCTGAGTCAATGTCAATGATGTGATTACACTTAGGAGCTGGTACTGCTAAGTACTGGTGCACATAAGCCTAGAAAGTGTGATGTGGAGAATTTAATCAGCCAAAAAGAGCAAATGTATGTACTAGGGAATGTTCCTACATGGTATCATCTGTGTTTCAGAAGGGTAATGAAAACAACAGGAAATGTTCTTCAGGAAAAGCTGTCAACTTAGGCCCATTATATAAAAATAGATAAAGAATGCCTGTTTTACTATCTCCCTTTGACAGATGGATCTAAAGAACTATTCTGAGAAATGCTTCAACACAAGCCTATGTTTCTAGAAGACTTTTCAGACTATAAAATGAAAATATTTCTTTTTCATTTTTTGACAATTATAATCAGCGATTATTAGAGGAAGAAATGATAAAAATGTTCTTTTCATAAGTAGCTGTTATATTTAACATTTTAATTTCTAGGCAGAAAGAAAATTGTGTATGTAGACAGTTGTATTTTGGTAGACTACCTAGCTTAATTCTAATTTTCCTTTTGTTTTAGGCCAGCTTTGTCATTTGTGATTAGGGCAAAAGGGTAATGATCACATCACCATTTATCCAAGCTTTCTAAAGTGCAAATTTACCTACAGCACAAATATACCTGCAGTGCTATAAGCACAAGACCATGTTAAGCCAGACAGTAAATGTAAAATTGTGCAAAAGCAGTGCAAAAAAGTTCAGTAAATGTAAACCTGATCATGCTCTCAGCTCTGGTATGGCCAAGGTAGCAGCTGGGTACAGGTACATTATCTCATCTTCTGCAGCTAAAGTTTGTTGTGGAAACAATATAGCAACAAACACAGCATCACAGATATTAGCTTTATGCAAATAAACTTACATTAAACCCCCTATTTATTAATCAGGGAAACAAAATTAATGCTTTAATGATGTAATGGGCACCACAGTAAAAATACCTGTGATTCAAACCCAAATTATTTCATAAAAAATAACTGCCCATAAACAATTACAGCTCATCTTGTTCATATATGTTTGTTGTCTTGCTTAAAACATGTGTTCCAGAAATCATTTATGAGGGAAGATATATGCATAGTCATAGTAACTGCTGCTTCACGAGTCCTGTTGTAAATCTTAAAGATCTTGGAGAATATCAGAAAAAAAGTGATGATGGTAACTGCTTCTAAGCACTGTGAAGCTGAGTGGAGCCCAGACTTTGTCCTGTAAACAGTGTTAGCTCTTTGCTGATCATCTGATTAGCATGGCCACTGCTGATTTCACTGGCAAATTAACTCTGGGTGTGTTTTAAGAGCAGAGTTACGGGCACCTTGAAATTAATACATTTATAGAAACATCTTTTATGTTGTAGTTTGAATACATTTGATACTATTCAGAGTATTACTGGGGTCTTTGTTTCAGATTGTAAACACAACAATGGAAACACTTATTCCTTGGTTTGCACAGACATTTACTACTATGGATAGGCATTATGGAGACACAAATGAAAAATTTGGCTTGCATCACCAGAGATATCATTTTCACATACCTATTTTACTTCCTGTTCACAGCAAATTAATAACAAATTAGCTCCTCACCACATCCTTGCAAAGAAACAAGGAGCTTCAGCTGTGGTGGCAGCTTCTTCCCTTCAGAGGTACCATCTCAATCACTTGCTACCATCCCACAGTGCCCAATGTCACCCTGAGGGATGTAAAAACATCATCCCTTAAAATATCCTGGAAGATTATAGGAGGCTGAAGCAGATAGCACAGGCCTGTCCCTGCCAGGTCCCTAGGGAAGGTACCACCTTGAGCCCTGTTTTGGAGGGAGCACAGTGTTCAGAAAACAGAAAATGGAATTTTGGTGCCCCAGCAACTCAAGATAGGTACAATCCCCTTGCTTCAGGCACACAGCTGTCAAGGGAGTAAATAGGAAGATGAGACAGACCACGGTCTGAAGTACATCCCACAGAGTTAGTGTCCTTAAAGCATGAGCAGCTGGTTAATCTGATTAGAGGAGATGGAAAAACATCTTGAGGGTGACATGGCCAGGAGGAGAACATCAGTATGCAATAAAAGCCAGATAAGTGCCTGGGTGCACGCATGGCTCAGTGTCAACACCAGAAGATGTGCAGGAGGCAACCCAGCAACCCTTTATGGACCACAACTTTGTGGTACCTCCAAAAGCCACTGTCCCCACTTCCCATGGGTCCCCTGCATGCTGGGGATTCCCATCCCACACATGCTAGGCAATGTGAACTCCACCAGTATGATAGAAGTAGTATTATTTATCCACATCTAGCTATCTTATCTCTTTATTTTGAGCAGAGAAGACCCCAAGAGGATAGATTAATCACACCATCTACTATAGACCTCTTTTGTTAAAAAGGAAAGATATCTATCTTCTACAAACCCTGGCATTCAACCTCCCAGCTGGATAGCTTCAGATAGCTGTAGAGATCTCAGTGTACTTTTCCCTTTCAATAGCTCCTGGATGTCTGACAGAGCACTACACTTGGCGTGTGCCAGGATAAAATGTCTTGGCTCTTCAATGGATCTCCTCAACCTTCAGTGTGCCTATTCCACATGATCAAGCATAACATTTTTGTGAAACTCTCTTCTGAGTGAAGCAGCCAGCTCCAAAAGCATCTTTCTACCTGGGCTGTCTCAGCTTCTCACAGTTAATAAGTCACATGCTATGAAATGCAGCAGTGGGGCTGTCAGAAGGACAGGCTGGAACCTGTTCTGGCTGAGCAGGGCCCAGGTTTGCTCTGTAACACAGAAAAATGCCCTTGCTGCTAGGGTGGCCATTGCCAGGCTCGGGCAGCTCTGTGGGGTGCAGTGCTGTGAAGAGAAGGATTGCTGTACACAGCAGGCACTGACAGCACCTCCCAGGATCACACCTGCAGAACACCAAGCCACTGCCATTTCCTGACAGGTTGCTGTACCCTGGTACAGGAGACCTGGTATTTCTAGTGGGGGCTAGAAATGCAACACATCCTTCTGCTTTAAATCTGGTTTGGGGGTATGCTGCCAAATGTAATCTACATAGATTAGTCTCTGCATGAACTCTAGTCTTGGATTTTCTTGTCTAGATCTCAAATGTGGATTACTTCTCTTAAGGGGTAAAATAAAAATATCGATAAGTCTATTACTTAGGAAAATAAAGTATATTAAAAAAATATTATACTGATAGCTTCTCTTGTCTTTTTTTTCCTTAGTGACTCAAAGTAGTTATATATAATGTCAAGCTAGTAAGGAACAAATCCTTTCTTATTAAAGTAACTTAAACCATTAATGGCATTATAGCTTGCTTTAGATTTGTATTCCTTTTTTTTTCTTTCTGCCACCTGTCTACTTTCCAGTCTGTACTGGAGGAAAAGGAAAGCTATTTTCTGTTCTACACTCAGACTAAACTAGCCACCATGAACTTTATAATACTTATAAAGAACATTTATTCTTGCTGTAGTACAGAAACGATACTGTCTTAAAATAGTGCATCCAGACCCCAGAAATCATTGTTGCACTATCCCTGTCTACTTACTACTTAACAGCAAGCCCCCATCGCAATTAAAGAAAATTAATTACCTTGTAAATTAAGTGAAAATCCCAGCTGTTATAAAATATAAGGCAATCATCATTTCAACAGCAATGTGGGATTAAGTAATGGAAGAAACAAATGACCTGCACAGAACTCTGGTGCTCCAGTGTGGTCTGCCTGGGCTGGTTCCTCGGGGATGGATTTCATGTTCCTCAGCGACGCCCCTGGAGCAGCAGGTGGGTTGTGTCCGGGACTCACAGGGCTCTGCATGAGAGGCAGCTGAGTGCCTTCTCTGCTTTTTATTTTTGTGGATGTTACAATGGCAGCAGACAGCAATGCATAGGCACTAAATTAATTAAGCTCTTTTTAAGCCACAGCATTAAGGTGATGTCATAAGAACATGCTTAGGATAGCAAGGTCGCTGGAAAGGGAGAGTACACGTCCTGCAGTAAAAGACTGTAGTTTGGGGGACTTGTATTGTATGCCTTCTCTGAATCTGTCAATTTTTTCTCAAACCTGGCACCACTTGGAGAAACACCTTTTCTAACCACTGAGATATGCAACAGCATCTCTGATTTAAATAGGAGAAGAGCTGCTACACCTGCTTCAACTGTGAGCAATATCCTCCACTATATGCTCTGAAATGCATAAATTAGTTATATTTGGAAACACACAGAACTGGGAAAATATTTTGATGCAAGATAACATAATTCCTCTAGTTTATGTCAAACTGACTTTGTGTTTGCATACAAGCATGCTCAGAGAGCCACATGTTGGGCAATCAGAAATCTGCTCATCTTACTGCTTCCATTGACATGGCATTGCATTGACATTTTGCATTGGTAGTCTGATTATTTTGTACAACTGACCCTAAGATTTTTTTTTGTCTATTTCTTAAGCAAGCAGTTTTGTAAAAATCAAGAACAGCAACAATTAGTTTTTATTTCATCACAGCTTTACAAAACCCCAAAAACTTTAGGAAGACTTTGACAGAAGAAATAAAACAGATGCCAATATATTGCAAACTTAATGGTGTTTATGCTTCACTGTGAACTATTTTAACTAGGAAATGTTGAGCATCTGAACAGTAGCCATAATCCTCTCATACAGAAGCCTTTTCTACAGCTAGTCCAGAGTAAGTGCAAGCCTGTGTCTTCAGTGTTAATGGGATCAGCTGCAATGAGTAATGCTTTGTGTATGCTAAGGCTGTGATCCTGTACACGTGGTAAAAGATGGCAGTGTTGGTTTTTCTAAGCAGTCGGTCCCACACGAGGTGAAGTGAGTCAGAGCATTTGAGATGGATGAGCAGCTCTCAGAAAGGAGCTTTTGTTCCTCATCTCCAGTCTCTAACAGTCACAGTGAAATTGTCTCTACCGTCTACCTATTAGCATCAACATCACTGGGGCTCTTGGCATGAGAAACTCTTGTGCATATAAGCAAAGGTCACTCAAGGAGACTCTGGAATCAGGATTTATTTTTTAGTAAGCTTAAAACGACCACATTGATGACCCACATTGATGATCCACCACTGCCTCCCATAAGGAAAAGCTGGAGGCAGCTAGAGGCACAAATGGGGATCAATTTTTTACTGAGGGCTTTACAGTTACAACTATTTGTCCTTGTCTGCAGTGTTCATACAAGCAGATGAAGGGAAACATTTCTATTCACACCATGAGTCTCCTATCCTTTCTTTAGCAGTTACTTGTAATTGCAGCATGAATAATATGTTGAGGGCTTTATGCTGATCTGCTGGATTTGAACATCAGCCTCTCAACTCAGTCTCTATGTCCCCCACCACCAGACAAGTACACACTGTTTTTGCTGTCCAATAAAAGCTTAGGAAGCAAGCTTAAACCTGCATAGATTTTCCCACCAATTGCATACAAGGAATTGAATGCAAAATCGACTTGGTAATCCTGCAAAAGGGGAAGGCAGATGGAATAGCTCCATTCCCCCCTTGATGTCACAGGACACATTCCATCCCGGTTTGTGGGTGACACAGCCGTGCTGCAGGCAGGGAGCTGCACAGGGCCTGGCTCGGGGCCGTGCCTACCAAAGAGGGGATGTACTCTCCTGAGTGTTACTTCTTGTAGCATCTCAGCACTTCAGAGTGTTCCAAGGTTATGTACTAGCTGTGCTCCAATGGTGCGGAAAAGCACTTTCCATTCAAAGTGAGTAGTCATCAAAGTAATAGCGAAAATTGTTAAGTGCTGTCAGTGGAAACATCTTGGCTGTTTTTATAGATGTGTTAATGGAATGTTCTTCCACAAATCAAAGGGGCTTTGCAGCCCTGTTACTTCCAAGTGGTGAACATAATGACAAAACCAAATCTTGTGTTACCAGCTGGTTTCCATTATTGGGCTAAATTGTTGGATTAAGTCACGATCCTTACAGCTGAAGTGAAAGGATTTTGCCCAAAGCAATAATTAGGGTATCAGAAGATTCAATTTCCCTGATCCCCACAGAGGAGCTGAGAAGAAGCATGGACGTGGATGCTGTCAGCACAAAGGGTGCCTGAGGACTCCCATTCTACCCACCTGGTGATGATGTGTGTTGGGAGAGTATACTACTACTCCGTGGAGACACCTCCCCTCGTATCTATCTATCTATTCATCTATCTGTCTATCTGTCTGTCATCTGTAGGTCTACTGCACAGCCAGGCCAAAGGCACTCCGTGTTCTGCACATCTGTAGGGGAAGCCCAGAGTTGCTCTGTATGGATTTTTAGCATCTCCTATCTAGTGCTTTGCAGTTTTCTTGATGTAAAAGGCAAAAGTAACATAGACACTGCTGCTAAAAATAGCCACTCATGCCCTGGATGATTCGTTTGTTGGTGGGGAATACCCATAAGTGCCTCTATCTAAACATTCTGTTCCCTGTCTCAGAATCTCCTGTGCCAGCTTGTATATGTCTCTCCAGTCTTGTTCAGGCTGTTTTCCTGTGGGTTATATATTCTTTAGCTAAATATGTTAGTTTGTTTATCTCCCTCCATGGTAGCAAGACCCAAGCATGACTTCCTCCTGCTGTAGGAATTTCTTAAATATATCACTGTCTATTTCCCTAGGAGCATACAACACAGAAAAAAAACCAACAACAACAAAACTCCAAACAAACAAACCTCAGCTCCCCCAAACTAAAAATAATAATAAAATAAGCCCCAACAAACAAAGCCAAGGACCTTCCCCTTTCTTAGGTCAGATATGTGAGAATAATAATGGAAACAGGAGTATGCTGCTAAACTTCAGTGGCAGACCTCTTTGTATTGCTCTTATTTTTGCAAATAATAAGTAATTGCACTGAATGACATCTAGAAGTACAGCTAAGGAAGGCTTTATGTGAGAAGGAAAGCTTCATGTGACTTAAATGCCCAGCCCCCAAACATACCCACTCAGGGTGATGACCAGGTTTTAAATTAGAGTCCTGTAAATTGTCATGGACTGGGAGGAAATTAGATTGGGCTCTTTGGTGACATCCTTGTAGTTCAAGTGATGATTTATGAATGTGTAACTGAGCTTATTGATAGGCATTTTGAGCCTGAAATGGGCTGTGTTCTGAGGTGTTGGATTTTTTACTACCTGTTAAAATATCACTTTATTCCTGGAAGTAGCCTTTATTTTTTGTATACAAACTCTACCCATCACTAACACTAGGAAGAATGATGGAGCAAGATGCTTCTTTAGTTGGCCATGGTCTTCCTTATGTCTGCTCCAATGTGAAGGGCAGGTAAATCAGAGGTGTTTAGCTGAGAGGGCAGGACAATGAGTGCATGTTGATGTTACTCATGTGAGCCCCAGACACAGAGGAGCCAAAACCTGCTATTCCTCCAGAGCATCCCTGCAGGTGCACATGGCTGTCAGGCCTTTCCTGGGGCTGAAACCACCACTCACCAGCATGTGCCCATGAACACCAGCTTCAGAGGGAATTAATCTGGGATGCTGGGGTTAATGGTCCCCTTCCTTCCTTCCTCCTTTCCTTTCCTTTCCTTTCCTTTCCTTTCCTTTCCTTTCCTTTCCTTTCCTTTCCTTTCCTTTCCTTTCCTTTCCTTTCCTTTCCTTTCCTTTCCTTTCCTCCCTTCTTGACATTGTTTATCTTTTGGTGTGTAGATTCACTGGTAACTAATAAAATACAGCTGGTTTTAATTTTTGCTGCCAAGGTCTGTTTTCTGAGGTATTTAAGTCGCAATAGGATAACTGGGGAATAATCAATGAATCCTTTGGGCAGTTATACTTAGTTCATGGAACCATAAAATTGTTTGGGTTGGAAGGAATCTTATTTACCAACAATTTAGTCCCTTCAATTTAGACAAGCCACGTAACCAGATTTTTATATTTTATGGGGGTTTTTTTTGTAACTAAAACCAGTATTTTCTCAATACATTCACTGATATTGTTTGGCAGTCACCTCTTTTATTTTTCCCTGTAGGCACAATCTGTCTTTGTTAGGAAACATTGTTACCACTGGCAAAGGCGTGATGTCTTCAGGCAATCTGCACACAATACTACATGTCCTTACTGGAGCACTAGAGATACCAGTATATTCATGTTCCAATTTGTAAATGTTTCCCCAAACATTTTTCCCTTCCAACAGCATGTTTATGATTGCACATGCTTAGACTATACAGCTTATTTTAACAAGGTAGCTTTGGAAAACTTGTGATTTATCCCTGTGTGTGTTTTCATTCAAGAGCTGGGCGTGCACAGTTCCACACTCAAAGAGGAAAACTGCTGGCTCCCAGCAGCCAAAAAGCAAAGCAAGGCTCAAGTGCTGCAGTTCCCTCTTAATGAGTAAGCAGCTGAAAATAATACCTCTTACATTTTCTTTGGCAACAGGGCTTATAGGCAATATTTATCCTTCTTTTTAAATTCTTTGTAAACCAACTAGTGTAAGATCACAGTAAACAACTGGAGTACAGACGCTAATTTGTAGTGCTATAGCTGGTCCATCTCCAACAGAGCAGCTTTGAAATGCTGATAAATTAATCCATGAGATATTCTGCTCTCTTCTGCATAGTAGTGGATTTTGCAGCTAGTGTTTCCTCTTTCATGTAATCTGACCCTATCTTGGTCCCACTCTCAATGCTCCTCACCATCAGCCAAGGCATTAATCTTGAGAATGTGTCCTAACTCAATTCCTGGAAAGGCAGTGGAAGTAGGTACCAGTGATATTTTTCAGTTCAACCAGTACATGCCATAAAGATTACATTTGTACAAGGCACAACAAGACAAAGATACATTTGTCAGCTGATGCATTTTTGGATTAAAAAACTTCCAAGAAAAATAATAGATGAGATCTTGAGATTTTAGGAGCATGAGTTCAACCCAAACAGTAGGTCCTAGCTGAGCTCCCTAAAATCAGAGAAAATATGAGGAATAAGCGAGATTCAGCATGAATATTTCCAGATGGGAATGCAAACCACCTCCAGACATCCTGCAACTGACAGTTGCTGCTGGTAGCAATGACACATAGCACAGTTCAATGGCCTTTAGGGGTTGTGCTTATCCAGATGAGCCCTTGGAGTACATCTGGGAGATGTAACTGCAAGAGTCTCACTGGGATTGATTCCCAAGTGGTGAAGTAGGCTGTCCCACTGGAGGGCAATAGGAGGAAAGGGCAGCAACAGCTGGGAAGAGAAGCAGTGACCCAAGCAACTCCAATAGAAAAGAAGAGAATTAGAAAGTTTCTGTGAGTTGGGTCCTTAAATCTAGATAATTAATAGCTGAAGAATGGCAATTTAAACCAGGGCCTTCATTGCCCAGGCCCACAAAATGAACTCTCTAAACTGATCTCTGAACCTCCTCTGATCGTTTTGATGCTCACAGTAAATGAAAAATCATTTTACAGAGTGCTGCTCCACAAACCTGGCACATTTACAGTAAGTTCTATTCAACTGAAGAAGATAATGATTGGATGCCTTTTTGTCTAACTGTTGAGTAAGTGAACTTCATAGACACCTTTATTTCCCCCCCTTTCCAGAAAAAGTAACAAACCTCTAACAGCCTCAGAGAAGCTGGTCTTTTTTTCCAGGGATCTTCACTCACAGAGAGTGCAGGCCAGCACACAGAGCAGGAGCATTTACATCTCATGCTGCCCACCAGCCAAGCAGGGCTGCAGCAGGGGCCCAGCAGCCCTTCCCACCACAGCCTCCCAGCATTGCCAGGGAAAAGGTCAAGGGCAGTGTGGAGGGTCGAGCAGTGTTTCTGCAATGCTTTGAGTGCTTCCCCACACCATCTGTGCACAGCACCCCAGCCTAGCCAGCCAGGATGCCCTCCCTCTGCCAGGGGACTGAATCCTCTCAGGAGGCTGCAGGATAAGCACCAGCGCTTATCTGCTCATCAATGTCAAGGCTCAGGCATTTGTGTGTACACACAGAAGTGTCAAGTTCACCTGAGAGGTCTGAACCAGCCCTTTTGTCAGAGTTCTGGCACATGTGGTAGGATTTAAGGCTCAGGTACCCAAACCTTTGCTCCTCTCTGGGATTCTGAACAGCCTGTAGGCTTAAAGCAGCTTAGCAGCCTGTGATTTGCTCACAAACCATGAAAGACCTCAGAAGCTAAATTCCAGCCATCCTGTGAGATCCATCCTGGTTGGAACACAGGCCAGCTGGGCCACCCTTTGCCGCTGACAGGAGTGAGGTCTAAGTATCTCTTAAAATTGGCCTCTGTCCTTATTCAGGGAAACCTTCCTTTCATTTCACATATTTCATATCTGTCTAAGGGCACAAAACCCCCCAAAGAAAGCCCAAATAATGATTGAGTTAATTTACTACTAATACGACTCATTACTAGAATTTGTATAGTACCATTTGCATGCATGAAACTTCAATACAAATGAAAATATATTCCTCCTTCACATGTTTTATGACCTCATTTATATGCAACATAGCTTGTCAAGAGATGGCAAACAAAAGACCTGGGAGGATGAGGATTTACTCTGGGTAAGCTCATAGCTACAAATGATTATGAATCATACTAGAATTAAGTAACTTAATGCCACTAATGGCACTGGCACTGCTACTAGCCTTGACACTAGTGAGAGACCTTATCTAAAAGGCTCTTTTGATTTCTCAGAGGCTCCTAATGGTTAATTTTCTATTCATTTTCCTTTTTTATTTCTCCTTCTTTAAGGCTTGTCGGGCAGAAAGGCTGATATGTGAAAGGATCTAATCTAGGCTAGACTTAGGTTATGGAAGGCAAGGAGATGAGGAACAAAATAGGAGCAGGGCAGAAAAGATATCTTGCAGTTTGTCTGAGCCACTAATATTTGCTAATTGCAATAAATATAGTACTGCACAGAAGCTCCTAATAAGCTTATATAAAGCATTTTATTGGGATGCTGTAATGTTAAACATTGTGTTTAAAAATATGAATATTCTTAGTAATTCCAAATTAAACAAAATGAAGTTTGACTACCCAAATAATTTTCCCCACTTCATGCCAGAGTCTGAGCTGCATTCCACACAACTCAGCCACTGAAAATAGATGGGGCCCTGGGCTGGAGCATACCTTGATCACAGGGAAGAGGACAGTGCAGGGATGTGCCAGGCAGTGCTGGAGATGCAGCTGCAGGGATTGAGGAGCCATGTTACATCCTAGCTCACCAGGATGCCTGGGCAGCTCTCACTACCTTTGGCCCAACCTTGGACTCTGGGGCTTGCATGAGAGTTGTAACCAAGAGACAGCAGCTCTGGGGCTTGCAGAATGATTTCTACCCCAGGATGGCAACTCTGGGGCTTGCAGGGGGGTTTCTACCTAGGGACAACAGCTTTGGGGCTTGCAGGAGAGTTCCCCACTGAACAGTGGCATTTCTGGGTTTTCCTTCCAGCATGGCAGCTCTGGGACTTGCAAGAGGTTTTTCCCTGGCTGTTAATGGGGCCATTGCAGGTCCACCAGGATCAGCCCAGGGTTCCTCACACAGCACTGGATGCAGCTTCATTTTCTTCTTCTAACACAAGACTTAAATGTTTCCATGTTTAGATTACAGGCCTGTCATGGCACAGTTTAAATCCAGAGCAGTGACTACGTTGAGTTTAACTGAAATTGAAAGAAAGAACATGTGGAAACTTCCTAGCAAAGAAGTTTTGTAAACAGTGTCTTGGTACTATGGTGATGGGTCCTTAGAACTGCCGACTCCATTTTTCTTTCTATTCAATCCCTTATTTTTCTTCCAAACATTCAGATTTTAGTCCTGTCTACATGGCAGTGTTGATTGTACATTTCTGTGCATCTAACAAGTGCCAAGGAAATCAAACTTAGGGAACAGCAATGCTGGATCTACTTCTCAGCTGATTCTCTCACAGAAAGTGTTGGAGAGGGCCAAATGCCTTTCCCTGCCTTAGTATTCTCCAGGGCCTCTGGATGTACTCATTTACCCTGGATTTGGGTAAACCACAAAGGATGGTCCAAATCTGACAAGGGTGAGAGTGCAATCCAAACAAGAAAATCCACTCCCAGACCAAAGGGCTCAGCTAGGCTGCATGTGGAAGCAACACCAAGGACATGCTTGAGGTCATGTCCTCTGCTATTTGCATCATCTGCCTGCTGGAGGTTCCCCTTGCTCCTGCAGTCTGCAGTCCACACTCTCACCAGGATGAGCCTGAAGATGCTGCCTGCAGTAGGAAGAGCTGGACCAGCTTGAGCTTTGCCTGTGGATTACAGGATGTCTGATCCCAAAAGCCCCTGGGCTTCAGGGCATGATCACCAGGAGTCTGTTTGGGTAGGAGCAGCCAGCCTTCAGCATTTGATGCATCTGGGTACATCTATTCACCCTCACCAGAAAGACACTGCAGCAAATATAGGGGCCTGCTGCATTTGCTCTCTAGCAAATCCTCCTCTCCCAGGTGGAAATATCATCTGCTTCCTTTATACTGAAAAAAAAGAGAAAAATGATTCCAAATAACTCACAATCTGGATGGCTTCAACAGAAGCAAGAACAGGCACTTGGAGACTAATAGAAGGATTACTGTCATCACATATTATGGTCTGCAGGAGGACAAGCCTGATGTTCTGGGAGCTTTGTAAACATCTCAGACTACTTAGGGAATCTGCAACATAAGCTGAAATGTTTGAAAATGTATTTTTCCTAACCCATACTAATGGTATTTCTCTAATGGGTATGGACAAATTCAGGTCTGGAAGAAATCCAGTGAACATGGTGAACTACCATTAAAAGAAGAGCAGATGCAATTGTTTTTTGTCTCCCTCTCCCTCATGGAATGATGCAATATCTCCTAAATTACAGGAGGGAAAAAAGAAGAAAAAAGCCTATGCAATGTAATAGGGATAAAAAGTTTGTTCCCATTTTCTCAGCCTCCAAGCTTGGGCACAAGCCTGTGCCTGCTCTGTCCTGCAGTCTCAGGGCCCGATTGAGCGACCGAGTGTTTTCTGTTTACTCCTTTTTCCAATCTCTTCCATAAGCCAAAGATAAAGCCAGCTCCAGCTGTACTTTTGAACCCGTGTTTAAATGGGGTGGAAATAAATCTTAATGAGATTGTCCAGCCTTATTACCTTAAGTAGTATACCTCAAATGAACCCTGCTGAAGGCTGTAATTCCCTTCTGAGATTTCAGTGACATGAGCAAGTGGATCATATTTCACTATTGTCGTTTGTGTCATCATTGGATACTTGGTAGAATTCCCTGTTAATCACGTAAGAACTGGAGAAACACATTTTTATTAAAGATGCACAAATAGTAGAAGATGCTTTCTGTTAACAAGTACAAAGAGTTTTCTCACAGTCTTCATTGTGAACAGAAAATTACTTTGCCTTTCTACTTCACGAGTATTCAGATGCAAAAACTTTACTGTCGTGAATTTTTACAGTTGTTTTTTTTATGCTCCCTCTTTCCTCTCTGTATGAAATCAAGGTATTTTCCCAAGACTTGCTGGTGGGCAGGACAGGGAAGGCAGCAGCAGATGTGCAGGACTCTAAAAACCAGAGAAAGGCTAGAGAGGTCTCAGTGGAGGTGTCTCCAGGGAGCACTGCACTGCAGCAGAGACATCATTTATTTAGGATCTCCTGAGCTCCCCACACACAGCTGAAGAGAGAATTTTTAAGAAGTGCTTGCCTTAGATGACATGTAAAAAGGAAAGAAATGAGCCTAGTCTTTGGAAACACACAGCAGCATCCCTCAGACACAAGGCATGTGCCCTTCACATGAAGGGTATGTGGAGGTCTAGTAGGTAGCAAGAAGAAATCAGTTTTTCTAGCCCTAATCCACTTGGCTGTGCAGCAAATGGAATTTGAACTCACATTGTCCCCACAGCATTCAATGAGTAACCCCCAAAATGAAGGTACAGAGGAGAATCTCCTCCTCATCTATATTTAGGATAAGGCCTTGAAAGTACAGACAAGGCAGCCAAACATCATCAGTAGCCAGAGAATTTAGACAAGGAAGATAACTCAGTTCTGGTAAGTGGTTTTGGGAAATAATGGAAGGAGAAACAGAGCTCTAATAACCTCTTACTGAGCTAAAGTTAACCTCCCTCTCTCTAGGACTGTCTCTGACCATAGCCTGAGCTCAGGGAGTAATTAGCACTCCTGCTGAATTTTTGCACCTTTTATAGATATTTGATGTTGGATCATCACAGAAATTTGAGTACATGGGCTCATCAGATGCTATGAGCTGCTGAGAGGACAGGTCTGGCACTCACTGCAGGTAACAAGTGACTTTGCACAGGAGAACAAGACCAATCCTGCAGAAGCTGTACTGAAGGGTGCCTGCCCAGCTGTGTTCATTCCTTGGCATTCTCCAGGACTGACTTGTGAGCAGGTTGGCCCATGGCAAGGTGCTGTGCTGGCCCTTCACTACAAACACCTGTTTGGGATTGTTCTGAGAGCAGGGGCACTCCAGGTGGCACACACCAGCTGTCTGGGGGGCTTGGGGGCTGTTCTGGGATGGGCTCCTGCTACAGCCATGTCTCACTTCTTGTGTGTTGTCTCCAGTTCTCCACTGTCCCTCAGGGCAGCCTTATTAACAAGGCAGGTTGTCAATTGAGCAATCATCTCAGAACAATATTTAGATATTGGCACCTGGTTAAATAACTGAGGAAATATTTAATGATTTGGCACCATTATCTAAGATAACCTGGCTGCTGAACTTCATTGGGAAAAGGAAGCAAATGCACATGCTCAACTCTTTTCTGTGGGAGAAAATAAAATCTGTTTAGTACAAACAAGTATTTTCTAACCCTGTATCATCCCCTTGGACAAAATGGAGATGTTCAGCTCCTGGCTGCCTTTGTCTGAGTTTTCTCATTAATCTTGGCGTGCTCCTCTGCCTCCCTTCCTCTGCAGGGACACCTGACCTTGGGAATGAGGGACACGGCACAGGAGCACATGTGCTGCTCCGGGAACTGGCTTTGTCATTTGAAATCCCAAAGGCAGAATGAAGCAGGGATATGTTTTGCTCAGAGCCTGATGATCTCTCTGCATCCCCAAAGCCCAAAATGGTGCTGGATCCTTACTGGTGCTGGTTATGTTTTGATTGGCCTGAGCAGGGAAATTCCTACAGTAGGGAGTGAGACTCACCATGCCTCAACAGAAATGTGTCATCTGGTAAGTTTTCAGTAGTTTTCTCCTTCCAGTGTAGTGGGAGAATAGGGAAGAGCTGTCTTCTTATTCCTCCCACTTTACTGGACATCAGAATAGGCAGGGAATAGTAAAGGACAGCAAAAAGACTCTCCAGCTCCTTTGTGTGCCAGGAGGCTCCCCAAAGATGTGGAGAAACCAAATAATTGTAGGAGAGGAGTTTGCTGAGAAAACAAACCCTCCTCCTGTGAAAAACTGTGAGCAGATTGAATGCTTTCCCTGGAGTTTTCCAATTTTTTCATTAAATGACTCAAAATGAAAACATGCAGAAATGTGGTTGGTGTTTAAAAAGACAGCTTTTGTTAGAGAAATATTATTCTTCATCCTACATATGTGAGCACTGTATGCCTCAGTCTGCCATATGTGTTCCAGACATTGCATATTCTCTCACACTTTCCCACATGATGCTTCTCCCTAAGCCTTGGATGTTTAAATACCTGACCAAAACATCTTTGCAAAAAAAAACCCCACTCTCCAGTGGCATAACAAGCCCCATGTGTTGCTGGCTGGGTGAAAATGGACAGTTCATAGACATTTTGACAGCCACCAAGAAGTCATGACCAAAGAAACCTGGCTTTAGGAAAAAAAAAAAAAANGAGGCTCATGATAAACATCAAAGAGTTGGCAGCACTAAGAATAATCAAACAGTTTAGATGAAATTTCCCAGATAAATTGTTTCCATTTCATCAATGCACTGTCTGGTTTTGAACAGTTATGCCTGAATATACTATTTGGAATTTATGAGAGATGCAGGAAATAATAGTTTCCTTCTCAAAATCCTTTCCACATGTGATCCATATGCCTCCAGCACAAAGAGATTGTGATATCATGCCTAAGTCATATGGGTGTCAGAAAGCCAGCTGACTGTCATAGCAACAAGACAAATCTGGGAACATCTGATTTGAGATAAAGAGCTGTAGAAAATTACAGATTTACTGTCCCCAAAACAGGTTGCCTGTATCAGAAGTGCTTGTGTGTGATGCTATTGACATTGCAGAGTATCTCCAAGCAATTGTTGAAATATCAAGTTATAATTATAACAAGTATACTTATTGCTGGAGATCTAGTTATGAGGTGCCTGAGTACCCTGTATCTTATGACCTATGTGTTTCCAATATCCCAGCTTCACCTGCTGAAGATATTGAACATGGTAAAGTATACCATTCCAGAAAGATCAAGGACAATTTCAGGTTAAGTTAGCTTGAAAAGTTCTACTGGGAACTGGATTGCATCTGTGCTTCAGCTGCACAGCAGCTCTTGACGGGAGAAGAGTTGGTCCATGGAGCAACTGTGGGAACACAGATTTTCTCAAATGGTCACCAATGGCATGTTCCTCATGTCCTCATACTGGACCAGAGACCACAGGTCTGATTTATGGACATGACCAATGCTCACAGCTGCCAATGAAGTTTGAATGTGTGAAATACAATGGTGTGCTGGGTGCTCTGAAAGAAGAGCTCCTTGGCATCTCCCATTACACACCCACAGCTCTGGGAACTGTTCTTGGCTTAATCTGATGTGCCTCAGTCTCTCACATATAAACTCTGAATAATTCTGCACCCATGGCTCTTTGTGTGACTTCTTGCTGAGTCACATACAGCAATGTTTCAGTAGGGGAAATACAAAACCTACACTAAGTTTTAATTAGTGCAAATATAAACACATTTCTCTGAGCAATTGTGCTGGGACAAAGTATGACTAATGCCTGGTGCTTCCCATGCACCATGAGTGTTTGCTGGCAGCAAATGTCACCAACCACAGAGTACAGGGCTCAGGCTGCTGGTCTGAGGAGTAAAACCAAACTGACTCAGCCACAGTTCGTACTGATGGGTCAGGGGGATAAAGATATTTCTGAGATTTTTGAGAGTTTTGATCCTAATTTATTGGACTGAAGGGAAATGCTCCTCTTTGGGCCTAAACCTTTCAAACATCTCTCCAAACTTAATTTCATGCCTTCATAATTCCTGGTGGGGATGAGCCTATGTCCTTCCAAGGAGCACTGAAGTGGTGGAAAATGTGACCCATACAAAGAGTGCTGAGAGGAACGATGTGGAACTGAGGATTTCCCACCTGGGCAGTGTGGAAAAGCTGCCTGAGATAAATCAGCCATTGGCACCTCTCTGAAATTCTCCTGGTTTTCATGATGGAAACAGCATTGTGTTTCCCAAAGCCTTCTTGGAATTTGTTGTGAATCCTCAAGGGCCACAACCATTTTACTGAGCCTAGCTTGGAGTCCTCCAAGGCAGGGCTTGCATTTCTTCCAGAAGCAATTTGTGTGATTGACAGACCATGTGCAGAACCAAAGAGCAGCTCTGACCAGTCCCTGTGTGCCCTGCTGACTCAATGGTGACTTCAGCTGCTCCATGGAACCCAGGACTCCTTCGGGAAACTGATCCTGGGCACCATTAACGTGTCCATGCCCAGCACCTGGCACTGGTCAGGAGCCCATTCCTCTGCCCCAGAGTTTCTTTCCTGCAAGGAAGAAAACATTTGGGGGATCTTGACAGCCTTTTATGTGAGTTTTAGAGGAGGTCTGAGATGTAAAGTAATCCTTAATGTTACAAATTTAATTGTGGAAACCACTAGTGTGTGGTGAGGGAGCTGAGCACAGTCTGTAAGGAAAGAAATAACAGGGACAGAGAAGCAACTGAATATGATGATGAGAGACTGGGCACTCATCAGGTTTTTAGGAGGGCATACTGAGCATTCATTTTGCAGTCTGAATGGCAAAGGAAGGGAAGGGGCCCCACCCTCTAAATTACTGCTTGTTTAACAGATCTGCAGCAAGGAAAGGCTCCAGACATTGTTAAATGCAATTGTGGCTTCTAAATACTGATGGCCTAACACAGAATATGTTGGAAATACTGCAGATATTGTGATGGATGGAGGAGAGGAAGAGAAAAATCACACTGGTTGTTTTTTGCATGCCTTAAGTTACTGTAAACATCATGGAATAAGACTGTTCAGAAATGTCATGTACAGTGCAAGTGTTCTTACTCACAGACCCTGGGACCAACGACAGCTTCCAATCTTATCTGTATTTCTGCAGATAAGGAAAATCCTCCCTTTGGGGGGTGGGGGAGGAGGGAGGACCACTTGGGAAAGATGTAGCATCTTTTGTGTTTCCTAACTAGGTCCTTAACCACCCTCCCAGCAGCAAACGTTCATGCAAACTTCTACTGCCTCTACTGACTGCCTGAAACTGCTCTCCTCCTTCAGCACTCCTCCTCAAAGAATAAACAAACAAACAAACATTTTCTTGTGAAAATGGGTGTTAATGTGCCTGCTAGGTCATATACCCCCCCTTGGAGCCTCTGTGGCACGTAGCACACATACTCACATACTGCTTCAGAAAAGCAGTGAACTGGCACAGCCTCTGCTTGCCAGCTGAATAGTTAGACTAGTCCAGTAGTCTAGTTCTAGTCTAGTTAGTCTTGAAGGAAACCACACCTGCTAGTTTAAAGGCAGGGGCTGGAGGTGAAGGCTAACCCAGTGCCTGTGCTCAGGGTTATGTTTCCAGGACAGTCCAGCTGACAGGATAGTCAGCTCCCACCAAACCACGACCAAGCCTAAGGAATAGGACTCCCATGTTGGAGGAGGAAAACTTTTTCCCTCAACAAAACATCTGAGGAGGTGCATGTGAAGAGGCCACAGTTGAGCCATACAGCCCCAAGGCTTTGAGATCCCTGTCTGAAGGTGGGAACCCCTCCTCAGCAGAGACCCCTTTAACCCAGGCCCAGCCCTCACCAGCCTCTGAAGCAGGTGAAGGCTGCACCCAGGTGATTTTAACTCTTCATGGACTGTAGGCTGAATATTTGGACTCCTGGGGCTGTCTTACAATGTTGTATGAACAGAGAGGGTTTTCCAGGCATACCTCTGGCAGGTTCTCAACCTGGTGTCTCCATGGGGCTTGCTTATCACCATAAATCTACTTCTGGGGTTTTTAATGCAAAGCATGGATTTCTGGGCACCAGTCACTCATTTTTCCTTGTGTGTTTGCCTGATCTTTTTGTTCCAAACCCTCTCTAAAGCTCTAAACTATTACCATTGCTCCATCACCATCAGTGTTTTCCCCCTGAATGCACAGCCTCTGCTGCTCAAGGCAATGCTTGGAAAGACTAAAGACACATGGAATTTCTGGAGGAGCAAGGGAGCTGATCAGGAGAACTCCCAGCTGCCAAGATAATTCTGGTACTTCAATTCCATTTTCATCAAACTGGGACAATACTTGCAGATATTATATTTGATTTTATTTTACCTGAGCATCCAAAGGCTTTCTGTCTTGCTCCCACACAATTTCAATTTTCAAAAACGTGATCTCTAGAAATGTATTAATATATTGACATTGCCAACAAAATGTTGCATTTTGGATTAGTAATATCTGTATTTTGTCATGAAAGAATGCTCTATTGGAAAATGTGTGACTGCTTCGAATAGCTAGCATTCATCTCCTAAGCTGACTTCCCAAATGGAACAGGAAATGAGTTTGCCAAGGGGTCCATGCACCAAGATCAGAGCTTCTGTGAAGTGTTTATCAGTCACAAACCCTGATAAATAGTACAGATACTTGCCAGGTTCTCATCACCCCAGCACCCTGGGCTCAGCTTCCCCTGGCAGGGGGATGCTCCTGGGGAGCTCTGAGCATGCAAGCCAGTGCTGGTGGGCTTAGTGCAGGCAGGAGCCATGGCCCATCCTGCAGACCTCTCTCCTGAGATGCTCAAGTCACACCATTCCATTCCCAAGCTGCAGCAGCAACTGGCTTATGCTGGGAAAACCTTCCCACTTCTCTGCTTGTCCCTGAGCTCTAACTGCAGTCTGCACAGCCACTCTGAAAAGAGATTTCAGGCTGTTGCCTTTTGCTGAGGGTCTCACCCTGCAAACTGTAATGCAGAAGTGGTGCTCCACCCCTAAGGGAAACATGGAGTTACCTGCAGAAAGATAGTCACTCTTTACCAAATCTAATGAAATGTTAATTTCAAGCATAATCCTATGCTAATATGATTATGTGAAGGTGGGGCAATTTTATTTGACAGGAGTAGTGCTCGTGCATGTGCTGGCTCATGATTTTTTGTTACAGAAATGTATGTGGGCTGTATTTTATTCCCAGTAGCTGTTTGGAGACAGCCCAGCATGGGAGCTGGAGTTCTTGCTCACTAACAGCCTCCCTGGCTGAAATAAATGGACTCCCCATGACAGTGCAGAATGTGCTGAATTTCAGGAAATCTAAATTCCCATATTTTTCTGGGATACCCTAATTCTGAAAACACCAATTTTATCAACTGGCTCCAGTCTGTCTTAAAGACATGTTTGAAATATGTAATTTTAGCTCTGAAAGGAAGTATTTAGCTAAAGAGTCAGAAACATACTTCATACTTCCTCTACTGAAACGAGGCCAATAAAAGTTTGTGAGGAATTTTAAGGAAATTTGGTTAGATTCTCATGCCACCTGCTGCAAAACAAGCTGCATCAATTCTGTTTCTTCCCTTCTTAGCCCTGTTGCAATAAATGTCAGAGAAAGTATGCATATATGAGACTCCTGGTGTTCTTCAGCATTATAATCTTCATCTGTTATGGCTCAATACCCTGTGTTATTTCAACATCCACAAGAAGTTACCCATGCTGTTCAAAGTCAGTCTGTGGCTGAAAGGGGAAAGAAAGAAAAGAGGCACTTGAAGGACCTTTGCATGACTTCAGAGATTTTTCTGAAGTCAAAAAAGGTTTGTGTTAAGAACCAGAACCATCATGACTCATATATTCCTAATCAAAATGCTGGGTGCGTGAAAAGCTGTTCAGTCGTTCAGAGACTGAACTACGACTCCTTACAAGAGAAAAATAATACACACAAGGGAAAGCACTTAAATAATTGATGTGCTTTTCTTTTATCTGCTTGTAAGAGTGACAAGAAATCCATGTAGCTGGCACTAATGGATAGCATCTGTATGTCAATAATTGCTAATGAGGAAGAAATAGGAGAGCATTTGTCCTGAAGTGACTAATCTTTCTTTCTTTATCTCCCTGTGTTACAATGGGAAATTATTAGTGCAAATTTTAGAATTCTGTTCACTTTCAAATCTCAAAAGGCTATCAAATGCCTTTTTTTTTTTTTTTGGTATGAATTCAGTCCAAAATGACTGTACCCTTTCTTACATGTAATCTGCCTTCTGGCATTTAGGATCCTTTTTTTATATCTTCTGTACAACATTCAAACAACAAAATAAAACTTTGTTTGCATCACATGTTTCATTTTCCATTCCACAACAGTGAAAGGCTGCAGCCACTCTGGAATTGAACAGAAACCAGTAATTTAAAAACACCCAATGCTTTCATCATGAAAAATTGCATAACCATTTCCAGCACTGAAGTAGGATACTCTTACTGAATAAAGTCTCTTGAAAAATTTTTGGTGTATCAAGCCCTTCATATCCAGCTATCTAAGTCAAAGATTGTATTCAGCCATTGCCCCCAAGTTGCTTTTCTGAGGGAACAATTACACAGCTGTTCCTGCTACATTCTTGTGTAGGCTGAAAGCAGTCTAAAAACTCTGGCACTAATTTCCTGTAACTACAAAGTGCAGTTTCCCAGGTTGTTTGAGGCATACCCTTTGCAAAGAGGTTACTGAAGCAGTGCATACACTTGACACTAATATTGTGCTTTGGCTAAACATATTTATAGCCATGTGCATGTGTATACACGGGCACATGCACAGGGCTGTAGGGTTTGTGTTAGAAGCAGGGCTCTGGATTGCAGCCACATTACAGTGCTAATGATATCTGTCACTGCACCAACTTTTTGTAGCTGTATTGTCTGGCTGCATTCAAAACCAAGGATTTTAGAAGTACAGTTCCAGCTTTGCTATGCTCATTGGATTCAGCAAAGGGGCATTTCTGCACTAGTGAACACTAATCAGTGTATTGGAAAGTTTGATGATGATTTTTTGCAACTCTTTTTATGGAGTGTTAAGTTTTAAACTGCTGAAGTTTAAAACTTTGACCTAGCTAGTAAAAGAGCAATAGCCACAAAGAGAACTATTTCAAAACTCCTTGACATGAACAGCCAGCTGTTAGCAACTGGTTCACTGAGATTGCTTAATAATTTTGATGGAGTACCACCATTTCTCTCTCCACTGCTGGTTCTGTGTGTATTTTTATATGCATATATGCATCCAAACATCTGTAAGTACAGGAACCAGAATATTTTGCAAGGTCCAAGAAGCAGGTGTCCCTTGGCCCAGGTTGGTTGTGTCTGGCATGGGGCAGGGTGAGCCCTGCTTCCTGGGAGCAGGCCTGGAAGCAGGGCTGGGCAGCATGGGAGAATTATTGGGGAAACAGAGAGAAATAAACCTTTGCTCTGTGTATGCTGACACATTTCTGATCCACATCTAAACATCACTTTAATTTTCATTCCTGCCCATAGAAAATTACTTCCTTCCCACAATGCATCCATGAATGTTTTTATGGCAGAAAACTCGAAGGTCCTTTCAGCAGCAAAGGTAATTGAGACATCAGTAACTTCTGCACACAAGATGCCATGCACTCTCAATATCAGTTTCATCATTAATATCAGATGCCAGCTGATACTGATACTGTCACCCTGAAATATCCCACCCCCAACTCAGAGTGCTTAATAAGCAAACTGGGGCCAGGCCCTTAAAATCAAAGCCTGGAGAAGCGAAACTTTGCTGGTTAACAGTTCACAATTTGAGCAGGTAAGCAGGAAATACTCATTTTCATGAGCTGAAACACTCATTTTCATTTTAGCTGATAGCAACAGCCCAGGGAATTGTGCATGGTGCAGCTCACTCTGCACCATATACATAATTTATATTTTTCCACTCTAGTTATGAGTGCGCCGTTTTGGACTTGGGATTTGCTTTGTAAAATGGCAGCAGAGAGAGGAGGAAAAAAGAAAAACACTGCAGCAGCCTTCTTCTTCTCCAGCTGCACTTTTTAGCCCAAAACCTCATCTTTGAGGCACAGCCTTCACAGACAAATGGAACAGGAGTGCTACACAGTACATGTTGTATGTATATATATATATATA
>WEIU01014823.1:627280-646484 GCA_013389925.1 Aegithalos caudatus
ACATATATATATATATATATACACACATACATGTGAAAAGATAAATGCTTGCCATGGCAAAAGAAAAAATAAAAGGTGTTTCCAGTAGTCCATCTCTTTATTAGTATAATGCCTTGGCAGAGAGTTAGGCTATCCTTTTGACAAGAGTTTCCTTCCTGTACAGGCAGTCTAGATAATATTTACAGTTCCTATAGAAGTTTTTTTTAAAGCAGCTGAGAAACCTGCTTTTGCTGACGTGCTCTTCTGCTCAGTGAAGTTTGACAGATACAGCCCTCCGCTCTAGCGAACGATTCCTTCCAGATACAGGCAAAGTGTGTAATGCACTTATTTTTAAAATAATGTGCATTTCTGTTTCCTTTCAGCAAATAAACCCTTTGCATTACATTTATCTGCCCTTGCTGTGTCCGTTACCATCCAGGAAGGTTTATCAAGGAACAAACAGGACACACGCACAGTGTGCCCTGCAGCACCCATCCCCACAAACTCTCCTTAGAGAGCTCAAGACTGCACACACCGATTCCATCATCCCTGCGGATACCGACGCTTCAGTCCATCTGTCTGAATTCCAGAACCCTTTCTCCTGCCCAGCCCCTGTGCCTCCAGAGAGAATCCAGGCATTACCCCCCGTCACCAGCCCTCCACCACGGACTCCTAAGGCGCCGCACCAGGATCTGCAGTGGTTGCGGGGAGTTTCTCCTCTCCCTGCAGCGGCTCCGGCTCCCTTCGACAGCAAGCGGCTTCGCGTGTGACTTTGCAATCTGAGAATGTGCACCAGTCGGCAGGACACTGGGGTAAATATAAATCTGGCGCTTACCCACAGGCAGTCCCTCGCAGTCTGACATCGTGACAGAAGTCCTCCTCACCGGGGGCTTAGGAAAACCACTGCAGGACTGCAAGGGCAGGTCCTTCTCCTCGCAAAGGCAAGGGGGGAAAATATCTAACAGTTTACAGCCACCCTTCTCTTGCACTCCACATCTACCCACCCAGAGAGCTGTAGCAACAGTCCCGTCCCTGCCTTCTCATTATGGGATGCAAAGATAAGAATGTGCTTTTGTGCCAAAACAGTGTGCTATTGGTGGATAAATTTGTTGTCATCCCTCCCCTTCGCAGAGTTTCCTCTTTAATGTCACAGAGGCACATTACCCTGTCGGAAAGGCCATCGAATATTTATGAAACTGCTTTTAAGAGCTAAGCCGCAAATCTGCGCGGGAGAACAGAGCTAATTGCTGTGCGGTGGGGTCGGTGCTGGGATCCAGCCCGCAGGGCTCTCCCGCTTCCCGGGGGCTGTGGGGGAGCTGATGGGCTGGGGATAGGCTCTGACATCTTGCTCTCTACCTTCTCGTTCTGCAGAATCCGAGTACAAACACTGCTGGAAAGGGGGCAGAAGCCAGGGTGTATCTCTTTAAGGAGGAAGGGGGAAAAGAAAGTCTTTGTTTATATTGTAATATCTGAGAAATTGTTTTGTGACGCTGTTACCAAAGGCTGTTTCGTAGTTTATAATAATATTACGAGTGCAGATTTCTCTGTAACTTCATGACTTTTCTTGCTTAAAACATGCCACTTTAATGCCAGTTTAGTGGCTGCTCCTACAACTTACTTTTTAAAAAATCTTTGAAATTGTTTATGTGGGATTTGCTTGGTATGAGATTCCCAGACTTGCACAGTCAGTGGAGAGTACCCCTGCACACTGCTGTGCTCATTAGGCACCTTAATGAAGTGCAAGCAAAGGCTCTGGCAGCGTCAGAGCCAGGCTGGGCTTGGCAGAGGCATGTGCAGGACCTATGGGAGCCTCAGAACCGGGGGGGTGCTGATTTGCTGCCACTTTTTCTCCTGGGAACAGTCAGGAACAGTCTGGGCTCTGCCTGACTCAGACCTTTAGTGTCTGAGCCCGTCACAAATGTCGGGGTTTTGGACCCAGACAAGTGGGAGGGCTGGGAGGAGGCAAGGGGGCCTCCACAGGGGGGTTCTCTGGGAAGCACTTCCACACCATGTGGCCAGAGGCAGTCCCTGGGGGAAATGAGCCATCGGGAATAGCTTTCCTCAAAATGCCTTGGAGAAGAAAAAAAAGCATAAATTACATTAATTATTCTAGGAGCTCAGGATGCCCAGCACCTCTAAAAAATTTGGGCTATTTTTACTCAGATCCTTCAGTCTAAGCACCCAGAGGCTGGCACTGCTGGCTCTGCCTGAGCTCTCCCAAGAGGAGCCTTTTAATTCTCGGCTGGTTACTCAGCAGCACAGCTACCCATGGATTCAATTCAGGATGTCAGGCCTCTGACTAAGAAGCAAAAATAGCTGCAAAAGTAGATTGTGACACGTTCCCAAAACCATTCCTCGGGTTGCCTACACAGGGTTGGGCAAGCAGAGCCAGGAGTGTCCGGTGGCCACTGGGGCTGGCCAGCGTGAGGATCTGCTGGCACAGCTCTGTCAGGGCAGCCCCTGTCAGTGCCTGCCTCTGGAGCTGCTCATGCAAACGTGGAGATATTCCCTGGTGGAAGGCTCACCTGGGGGGCAGCTCTGAGGAGAAGCAGAGCCTCAGGCTGTGCTCTCTGCCCAAGAGGCTGTACAAGGAGAAGTGCGGGGCACCACGCCTAACCTCCCCATCCTGCTGCTGCCCACAGACCCGAGGAGAGGCCACCAGCTATTCTGGCAGTCAGGGAGATGGCTGGTCTTGATGATTGGGAAAGGAAGAAGGCCTAAACCAGACTGGAGGACTTTTCTTGCAGTGTCATCTGACTGCAGAAACATATTGCTCCAATGTGTGAGAATCAAAGCTTTCTTAGCTCGACTGTGAAAAGGCAGTCTCCCAGCTCTGCAAGCATTTAAGTGCCAATTTAACTTCAAGCCCCACTGAAGTTCCTGGAACTGCTCACAGTTATAAACACATGCATAAGTATTTGCAGGATTAAGGGCTCACCATTCCTCCTTGTATTCGGAGCAAACAGCTGCAGCTGGTTTTGAAGTTACCTCTCACAGCTGTGTGCTGGTGCTCCTGCACTGAAGGTTAGAGCTCTCTAGCAGAGCTGGACAAGTGCCTGCAGGGAAGGCACGCCAGACCCCAGGCTGGTGTCTCATCTATCTCATCCTCCAGAGGAATTTAAGAAATCTCTGCCTCCATAACCCCCGTTACATTGTCCGTGGCCATGTCTGCTGCAGGTGGTCAGTATCATTTGGGAGAAGGGCAAAGAAGCCAGCAGAGAAAACTGAGGGGGAAGAACAAATACATCTAAAACTATTACAGCAAAGTTGGCAAGAGCTCATCTGCCAGAGCCCTTACTAGGGTTTGGTCTTGGGAGAGCTCTTCAGTGAAACACTAAAGGAGGTCAAAAGTTGAACAAATCACACCTAATTCTTACAACAATACTCACAAACAAACACCTTCTTTTGATGTGGATACTTCAATCAAAAAATTAGCTTTGATCCCTGGATACTTTAGTTATAATGGTGGGTTCTGATAAATTATAAGACTTTTTTTTTTTTCTTTGATTAAAACAGAGTATTTCTTTTAGCTTCCCCCATTACTCAGCCTGAAAAGAGAAGAGCCATATTTGCTCCTGGGTAAAGGCCAAGCCTGGAAAATTTAAGTCTGACAGAGAAAGTTTTGGGCATTTATGAATAATCCTAGTGTCTGTCATGGCAAAAAAAGCAAAAGTCAAAAATTGAGATAAACAATACAAGTTGAGAGGTAAAGCACATGTTATTTCAGCAGGTATTAAACTAATGTGAGAAATGGGATAAAAATCTACCAATAACTGCTCTCACTTAGGTTTTCTTAGGAACCGGAAGGATGCTTATCCCTCAACATGCAGAGAGAACCATTTATAAATCTCTCTGCTTCATTCTACTCCCTGACAGACAGCCAGCTGCATAAATCCATGACAAGTACCATGAGTGGGGTAGTAAATGCAATGTATGGAAGGAAATCACTGGAGTATTTCCTAAAAAAATTTTTCCTGGACCATTTAGTCTCCATGTGAAGGCAGTTGCATTTTCCTGATGCATCTTGAAATACTTAAGCAGCTGCTATGGTGTCCCCTCTCTGGAGATTTCCAGGAAGAATTATCTGCCCAGGAATGTTGTGGATATCCCATTCCTGGACACGTTCAAGGCCAGTCCTGACAGTGCAAGGGGCTTTTGAGATACAAAAGCTCTGGAGCTGAGTTGATATGCCTGGGGAATGAGGGCATATTTGGGGAACATCTGGGTGCATGGCACAAGTACACTGTTGGCTTAGAGCCCAAATACTGTCACCTACATGAGTAAGAGATATAGTGGGACTTAGCTTCTCATCTATATGTTTACACATCCCATCTGATCTGTGCCTGATCTTAGTGCCTAAATATCCTGGAAAATCTGGGCTTTAAGATTTCAAACCCCATGGGGAGGTCATAATTTTCCCCAGGGCCTGACTGACTCAGCAATCTGACTGTGAGAAGAGCCTGACCCACCTGAAAGCTCTCAGCTGGATCAGAGGTTTTGCACTTGCTCACTTGTCTCTTGCTCAGCCATGGATGGAGCCAGCCTCATCCAAACCTCACAGGAAAAGCAGGGAGCTGTGCTACCCACTGTGGGATTTCAGGCCCTGCCAAACTCTGGCTGCCTGCTGACTTAACTGGTGGAAGGGCTTTGCTAAGCTCAGCACTGCTGCAGGGCCATGGGTGAGTTGTTCTGCTTCCCTCTGCCTTTCTCTCTCCTGACAGAGGGAAATTGTGAGAAGTGAGAATTATTTCTTAGGCTAACCAAGTCAGATCTGATTATTAAATCTGCAATTTTCCGTGAGATTGAAGCAAGCGCCTTACTGCCCGCTTCGGCAGGCATTTATATCTCATCAGTGTGATTTCCACGCAGTTTAAGGAGAGAATGGTGAAATGCGCTTCTCCTTTCTAATTTATGCAAATTCCCTTGGGTTTTTCCCTGCCATGTGAAGAGATTTCTGACTGTTGTGTAGGGAAGAGTCACAGCCTGGGGAGGGGGAGGGGAAGGACAGGGCTAGGAGAGAAACTGCAGGCTGATATAAGCAGGTTGGCATCAGCATAACCTTCTCTCAGGGCACCAGAGAGCCCAAAATGTTAGGAATTTGTTAGCTAAGGCACATTTTCTCCCTTGAAAAGCCCAGTAGTCATAGGGATAGAATGTGCCTTTCTGTCCTCGAATGTAAGGGGTAAAATTAACCACAGCCTTTGGGTTGCACCCAGTTAAAGGGCAGAGAAGCAAGAGGGGAGTGTGCTGGCTGGCCACCACCAGCCCCACTGTCAGCCCACATCTCCTGAGTCATTAATGGGGCCTTGGTGAGGTCCCAGGTGTACCTGTGGGATCAGTGGGCCAAATCCAGGGCCAGTGGGATGTTGTGCCATGAGTAATGAGAAATGAACTGCTGCTCAGATGGGCTTGAACCTCTGTACAGCAATCAGCAACCAGGCTCAGTGAGAAGCAGAATGCCCAGGAAGTCCTAATTATTGGAATTTTAATTCATTATTGTTTTCTGACACATTCTCTTCGCATTTCAACTTGATGGATGGGGAGTGTAATAACGCAACTTCAAGGGGAGCTGATGCTGTGACAAGATCTCATGTGGGTTCATCCAGAGAAAGAAGAGTGAGTAAAAATAGGCAAGATACAGCTGACAGCTTAAACAGCCCTCTAGGAAGCAACAAATACAAAAGTAATAGCAGCCCCCCAAAATAACTAGGCATGTCATAATTTTGCATTTATCTCTTTTTTTTTTTTTTTTTTTTTTTTTTAATGTTATTAACAAGATTTTCACTAGTAAAAATTGAATCTGAGCTTCGTATTCAAGAAAGGAAATGTCTTCATCATCTCCTCTGATGTCACCCCAGAGAGAAGATTAGAAGATTAACTGTGTCAGGTGACACCAATGCAGCAGCAGGGAAAATAATTTTGCACATTCAAAAAGATAATGGGGGAGAAATTCCAGCTCTCTCCAAGAAATGTGAACCTTACCAGTGATAATTGCTGGGTCACAGAGAAAATACTTCAAGCAAATGTGCAAATATACACTAAATAAAAATAAAAAGATCAAAGATTCAGAAGAGGGTTTACCTTAAAGAAGAAATTAATTGATAGTCTGAATCTTGGTGGCATTTTCATCCCATCTAATTTATAAAAGGTTGCATTCTCTGGGGGGAGTTATGAAAGATATAAAAAAACTACATTTGAAAGACAAACCAGACTTCTGAGCTGCCACAGTTCTTGCTGACAATGTCTTCTGACATACTGAGCCAAAATGAGCCTGCTGTGGTGCTCAAGTGAGATGCTTTTGCACAAGGATGGAGGAAAGGTGAGCATGACAGTGTGAGCCCAGCTTTTGGCATCTGCTGACAAATTGTGGCATCAAGCCACAAATGAGTGGCTCTTTGCTGGCCAGCTCTGCAGGAGTCACCCAGCACAGGGGACATGGGCCAGAGCTCTTTTCCCATCAATACATGGTAGATTTTCATGCTGTGATTACAGTTATTGGCAGTTCCCTCTGCAGAGGTTTCAGGTGTTACTGAATTGTCTCCCAGTGAACACAAAATCCCAAGAGGAATGATATGATTCAGTCTGATCTTGCTGCTTTTGGGTTTAAGGGCATTATTGCTGTTTATTTTACTGGGTTTGAGTCTTGCACATATGAGTGAAGCTGCATTTGCTCTGCAAGAAAAAAGCCCTGAATGTAAATATTACATTACAGTTTCATGTGGTGGGTTTGAGGAGAAGGTGAGAGTCTTGCAAACCTGATTTGGCAGCTGCAGAAATAGCACTCAGGCAAACAGATGGTCTCTGCAAGGAGGGAAGTCTTTAAAAGAGTCACGGATTAATGAGCTCTGCCAGGATTTTAGTGGTTCCTACCAAAATTCCTATAAATCAGTCTAACTGGACAGGGAAGAGGTGGATATGAGAGGAATCAATAACTTGCCTAGAGAGCTTGTATATCCAAGGTTAGCTGACAAAGGCTTCAGAGCTGGAAAATCTCGAGAGCAATTACAGAGGCAGAGTGTCATTCTTTAGGAAGGCAACAGCCACAGTGTTCATCATGTACTAGCAGTGCTCTGGGGACTAATTGCAGCTGCCTGTGATCAAGGATATCAGTTTGGTGATAAAGGAAGGTGAGGTGTCAGCCACACTGAATTATTGGCTCATCCTAGGCACTCTGAAATTTGCTTTGGGGGAGTGAAAGTATCCTCTGTCTACTGCAGGTCAGAGAGAGATCACACCTTCACCCACCTTTACCAGAAGCAGCCCCAAAGAGCACATAACCAAAGCAGAATTCTTACAACATCCAAACACAGTCCTACCTTCAGACAAATTACATCTCATCTCCATTCTCATCTCCCAAGACTTTCTCTTCCTCTTTGCTATGTTAAGCATGTCAAGATGTTTTCACCAAGCTGATAATAAGATGTTAAAATTGTCACTGGCCAAGGTTAGCCACAACAGGTAACCAAGAGGTCAGGCTTTCATTCCAAATTTGGAACAGGAGCAAGCTATACTTTTGGGAATGATCAGCAACAGAAACAGAGTACCAGAGATGTCTGATCTGATAGTTGTCCAGCTGATCATCTGTCCAGCTGATTTCCTCTAGCAAAGCAACTGCTGTCCCCAGAACACTGAGTGAAGATCTGCCATGCTAAGACGTGATTAAGAAATTGATAATGGAATCAGAGGTGGACAGCAGGGAAAATTATTCATTAGGGTGTCTAAGTTGTTTGTAACATGGTGCCCTTTACAACCCACTTCCATTTGCTTTTCTGCAGACATTGGTCACTCGTGTTTGACAGCGGGAATGCTCTGGGAGGAGTTTCCATCCTTAGTCACTCGGAGCCGCCTCCGTGTTATAATAAACACAGTCACAATTAACGGAAGTGCTGACCTCGTTGGCAATTTCTGAAAAGAGGACAAGACTCCTTGGGAATAGTGAATCAAGCAGATTATTACCACTTAAGTAACCTCTCTAAGTCACGTTGTGGGTGAGGCATGTTGCTGGGGTAAAAGCAAAGCTTGCTTGTGACTGCTTAAATAGCACATAAGTAGTTTTACAAACAGTTTTCATTGAAAACAGGATTAAATTTGGCTTAAGTTTTCTGATATTGATGTCTTTCACTACAGGAATCTCCAGCTGTCTCATGAAGAAATTCAAGACTGCCTTGGTGTGGTCAGACTCTTGGGTTTTGGGATGGGAAGCCTGGGCTAAGATGCAGAGCAGGAGCTGAGCTCAGGCTCCTAACAGGAATCAGAATCCCCTCTGCCAGCAGGGAGATAGGGAAATCCTGGAAGGGGGTCAAGTGACTTCCCTGGGGTCATCCTGTGAGTCTGCGGCATGGTGGAAGGGGACCCTGTTCCCAGGAGGCAAAGGAAAGAATTCACTACATTGGTCAGTTTGGAGTGCTGCCTGAAAACATGGAAGTCTAATTTGCTTATTGTTATAAAAAAATAAGTGAGAAAAAATATCTGTTTCCATTCAATGCTCATGAAAGTTGTAACAACTTTCATTCTTCCTACTTATTAAAAGTGTGAATGTATGGAAAAATATTTTTGTGGGATGGGCTGATCTGGCACTGATTGCTTAGGGTTTTGGACAGGTACAGCTGCTGCAGGACTGCTGGAAATGAGGCTTTAAGTGTGTGACATCCTCTCACTTACTCAAAACCTCTGCCTCAGTGTACTAAAGTGCTGCAGCTGGTCCAGGAGTGCCCTTTGGACACTTGCCAGCCTGGCTGCAGCTGCTACATCACCACAGAGCTGTGGCAGCTTTGTAAATTGCCTGGTGTCCACCTGGCTGCTCTCTGGTAAGCTGCAATCACTTCTGCAACTGAAATACCTTACAACCATTCTTGAGATACACAGCAAGTGCTTTTTTCAATATATGAGCAAATGTCCCAGCCTGCTCTGGGAGCTGGAGGCATTCAGGAAGTCCAGATCAAACATTTTATGCTTTAAAATTGGAGGGACAAGCTTCCTTGCAATTTCTTAATTTGATGCATGGAGCTGCTTTTTAATTCTTCCTCTCCAATTCTGATCCAGGGAGGATGTGGGGATGGAATTTCCCTTTCTGCCTTTCCTGCACACAGGCACTGTTCCCTCACTGGAGCAGTGAGGCCAACCCCAGCATTCTCACATGCAGTTAAATAAACCTAAGGACTCTCATCTCAAGGCAGAGCCAGGGTTGTTTCTGCCTCTCAACATTCCCCAGGGCTGCCTCTTGCAGTTCTCAGTGATGCCTTGTCCATAGTGTGCCTTTACTCTCCTTCAGCACAAATCCAGGACAGTATTTCTGCTTTATCTCAGATCCTTTCCTCATCAATCACTTTATTAATCCACAGAAATGACAGGAATTAGAAGTAGCAGGTGAACGCTTGCCTCTGAAAATGAGGTTTACAGCTAATCAACAGGGCTGGCACATAAAATCATCATTGTATGTGCAGAGCAGATCCAGATGTGCTGAAGGGCCACCCCCAGGCCATCACTGCAGCAGCTAATGTGTGCTGATCAGGGGTCCTGGCTTTCTTGAAGTTCAGTATCACTGTACAGTTAGTTACATTTTATTGTAATATTATACTCAAAAGTTACTAAACCTTATTAATGACAAGATGTTAAACTTGTGTGGAATAGACCACAGAACCCCAAAGGCTGCAGAGCTGAGAATTAAACCACCATTGCTATTCTTTTCCTTTAATTTAAAAAGCAGCAGAAGCCTAAGAGAAATTTGGCTTTCAGCAGAGCCCACATCTAAGGAAATTCCACGTATGGTCAAATGTCAAGTTGTTTCTCTTGCAAAGGGCAATGTGGCAATTGTATTTCCATTTGCAGAGAAGTTTTTTTCCTTTCAGCTGAGTTTTTCAGTGGGGGAAGGGAAGAGAGAGAAAGCAAAGTGAGCTTTTCCTTTCAGCACACATGCATTCAGAAATCTGGCTGCTCATTTTTAAAAGGTCATGGCTCCCTTCCCTGCTCCTCCCTGTGGCACAGCCAGGCCAGCCACACCTTTGCCAGATAAAAGTTAAGCCCTTGGAAAGGTACATGGTGCTTGGCACTGAAATAACCAAGACTCCCATCCACCTATCTAGAGGCAGTTTGTCCCAATGCTGTCTTGCCACTTAAATATTCTTTTTTATTGCTGCTTCATCCAGAAACAAGATTTTCACAGTGCCTTTAGTAATAAATCCTCACCCTAGTTCCAAGGAAAAATGAGGTTCACAGGGCATTAAAGTTCCTACAGCTTCCAGAAAACATCTGGGACTCTTTAGAGAGGAGAAATTGGAGTAGTTAAGGGTCACACTTGTCCATACTGTGAAGAGGCAGGTGGCAGTGTGACCCACAGTCACTGTGTGGCCAGGGTGGCCGTGCAACACACATAGAGCCCCAGAGCTGCCCTGCATGTGCCACCCCTGTCCCTGCCAGCAGCACAGACAGGGTTACACAAGAGGAAGGTGGGGATCCAAACTGGGAGGCTGGAGTGCCAGGCACTACTGCAGTGGGGGCTGCTGGAGAGGCCATGGGGGACTGCTGTGATGTGCTGGGGATGCCAGAGAGCCTGGGGTGTAAAAAAGGAATCATTGCAGCTGAAAATAATAGGGAGAAGCAAGCCAGTGTTCCCTAGCACTGCAGGGGCTCAGGGTCTGCTCCTAGCAGCCAGCCTGCCCAGGGCCCACTGCCCACTGCTGGCCTGACCCACAGGGCAGTGCTTCATTCCCTGCAGGGCTCAGCCCCTTCAGGAGGAAGCTGAAAACACATCCCTTTGTTTTTCAGAGCCACCTTTATCATCTTCACCTTCCTCCCTGACCTTCCTGCCTCCACTGTCCTCCTCCTGCACTGCTCAGAGGAGGGAGGCACATCTTCCCCAGCTGTCAATCTTCCTCCCTGGCGATTTCACTGCTGTGCCAGGTCATCAGCAATCTCAGAGGAGAGCCCCGAGCTCTCCCTGCTCTCCTTTCCATTTTCCCTGCTTGCTGCTATTTATTGCTCTGCAGTATTCGGGGGAGGAATGCAGCCTGTCCCAGGGAAAGGGCTGCTGCTGCCAGGACTCAGCAGGCTAAGTTTAGTTCCTGGCTCTGCAAGGGATCCCCTCTCTAACACTAATCAAAGATTAGATTTCTCCCTGCCTCAGTTTCCCTCTATAGACAGCAAGGTTCCCTCTTGTAACCTGCCTCAGGTGGGAGCTTATACAATTATACAACTTGTTCAAGCTCCTGCCCTGGCTGAGATCTCAGGGGACTTTTGTAGGCAGTACAGTCATGGTATGTTTTCATCAAAGGTCTTGTTAGACTTGTGATATGAAACACAGAAGTACTAACTAGAGCCTAATTATAGTTCTTCACAATATGCCTTTTTATTCTGTATGCAGTTCTGTTTAATTAGTTGTAATTCTCTAAGAAATAAAATTACTTTGGGATTACTCTCATAATTCTGAATATTGATGTAAGAGATGATTTGGTCATAAATAGTCTGTCAGTATTAGAGCCCTTCCCGTACATTTCCCAGGAAGAAGTCAATCTTTGGAGGTGTAACCAGAACTACTCTTTCTGCAGGAATGAAATTACACAAGTCTGTGAGTAACAAGAAAAGAAAACCCTCTGTGTATGAGCTGAAGGCTCAGCTTGATGCTGTCTCTTTAAAAAATTGCTCAAATAATACATTAAAAGGCAAACCTCTTCTATCACATACATATTTCATCTGCACCTTGGAACTGTAATTAATGGCACAAGAGGCTTCATTTGACAAGCTGTCCTCGGGGCAGACTTTTTACTTCTATCTACATCAACAGTGCTCTCTGCTACTGTTTCCCTTGGCACAACTCCTCAGCGTCACCCTGCTCCATAGCAGGGGGGCAAGCAGATGTGAGGCTAATCCACGTTTCTCTCTCCATTGATGAATACTTCCCTCAGATACAATAGGACTAAAGAGAATAATTTTTCAAAGATGGAAGAAGACATGTGGGGAGATGCTCAGCAGGAGGTGAAGAGAAAACGCCTGTTTGTAAAGCCTGCCTGCTGTGTGAAATGATCAATGCTAATTCAAACTGAATACAATCGAAATGAAACACCCAGGGCCAAATTAGTCCCTAGTGCAGCACCAGTAACCCAAAGGCAGATGATTTGATTTCACTGAACTTATGCCAGGAGTGAACTTGACCCCCAGCGTTACGTGGCATCCAACAGTACGGCCAAGAAACCTGAAATACATCACAGGCATCCAAACAGGGGTGTTCTGGCTGTGGCTGGTGCTCCAGCATGTGCAGAGGTTTCAGCTCTTGAGCACTGTCATCCCTGACAATTGTTTCCGGTGGTCATTTACCCCATGCTTTTCATAGCAATGATGGACATTTACCTTTGTCTTTATGAAGAGGTTTCAGAAGTTCTCCAAAAATATGAGGAACAAATTAGTGGTTAAGTTTATGTACTGACCAAATATTGGACAAGCTGTATTTTTTCTAATCAATTCAATTGGGGAGGAAAAAAGGTAACAAGAAGTGGTGACCTTTCTGGAATATCTGCCTGATATAACACATGCTCATACGATGTGTACTGAGTCCATCACAAAGCAAGTCAGCTTGCAGCAGGATGGAGATGCACTGACATTAACTCCAGGAAGAACTGAGGTGGTCTGAACCATAGGATCCCAAGGCCTTTCAAACACTGCTTTAAGGATCTTAGGTTTTGAGCAGGAAAGAATCCAGACTTCATTTTCCCCATCATTTTTGTGGCATGTAAAAGCTGAGGCTGCTGAGCCTGGATTCTCTGTCTGAGGGGCCATGGGGTGCTGCAGTGTTACCCAGCAGCTCTCTGCAGGGACATGGGCCATCATGGCAGGGACCATTCCCATTCCCAGCCCAGCAGCTCTCTGCAGGGACATGGGCCATCATGGCAGGGACCATTCCCAGCCCAGCAGCTCTCTGCAGGGACATGGGCCATCATGGCAGGGACCATTCCCATTCCCAGCCCAGCAGCTCTCTGCAGGGACATGGCCATCATGGCAGGGACCATTCCCATTCCCATTCCCAGCCTGTTTGCACAGACTCTTCTCTGCCTGTCCAGCCACCCAGCAGCTGGGCAGGGAAGAACTGAGCTCAGTGGGAGATTTGCCACCAGCTCTCAGGGTACTGGCCCAATACCCAGTAGTGGGTAATACAGCCTGGTTAGAGACCAGGTACATTCCCCTGAGGATTTTTAATACCCAAAAGTAGAATTTCAAGTTCGGTGTTCTGGCTCTGGGGTTATCTTGCTGATCATCTGCATTTGCATTGTATTGAGCTATTTCATCTGGAATCTGGCAGTAGTTAACTCTGCTATCTCTTCTTACCAGTGATTCAGATACACACATACATTGCCAGGTTGGATGGGGCCCTAAGCAATCTGGCCTAGTGAAAAGTATCCTTGCCCATGGCAGGGGGCTTGGAACGAGATGACTTTTAAGATCCCTTCCAACTCTCACCATTCTATGATTCTATAAAATCTCAGACTTGGGATGGCACTGCAAGCTCAAATTATTGGATGAGATTTTATGAAATCATAGCACAAACTTGGCTTTTTATCTGGCTCTTTCTAGATTGCATCTGGGTTTAATTTGTTTTTGGATCTTCCAAAGAAGGATTTAATTCTTTGGGATGATTTATCCACACCTTGTTATCCACAACCTACATGTATGTTACTATATAATTTAATACAGCAAAATACTGCTTCAAGCTCATATCTATAGATAGCCCTAGAAATAGTCCTTTTGAGTAGCATCATTGATCTTGTCAGTAATAAATGTTGCAAGATATAAAACACACGAGAATGAGGGAAAGTATCAAACTTAGAAATTTGGAAACTTATATAGAGATGTTTCCAAAATAACTCTGAAAGCACGGGCACTAATACAACTCCATGCTGAAGTGACACAGGTTATTAAATCAGTGATGAAGAACACATAACAGAGACAGAAATATCAATATTGGACATGGGGAGCTTAGAGGGCAGAGCAGTAAGTTAACAGAAACACGATTTCAAGACAGAAAAGGCCATTTGGATCTGGTACCCAAAAGCTACAGGAACTAACAGAGATGTTATTCTGTTAACCAGTCAAACATATTGTGCTGGGGAGAAATGAAGATGTAGGGAAACAACTAAAGGCAGTGACATGCTGTAAGAACTTCTGTAATAATTCATAGTCTCACACTTTTCTAGCTAAGTGGATGCTGGCTCTGGTCACCCTGGGGATGCTGGACTGGCAGCTGGAGAGCCAAGGAGGTCTCTTGCATGGTGCACAGAGGGAGAGGCCCCTAGGGTTGGGGTAGAGCCTTGAGAGAGCCCTGCCACTGCCATTGCCCTCTCAGGCCTGACACCACTGGGAGAGAAATCTGTTTCTGAGGGGACCAGAGGTGCACACACTCTGAAGCCAGCTGCACACTGCAGGCCTGGAGAGAGCTGGAAAGGACATCCCACATCTCCAGGTCCTATTGCCTTGTCTGGCCCTTAAGAGGGTGAGGTATCCTTTTGCTACCATGCACGAGGATTTCAGAATCTGTGAGTGCAGAGTCACCTGCAGAGTCATGGGTGCCTTGTGAGGATGATGGGGGAGAGGGAAGGCTGGACCCACCTGACTGGTGGTAACATAGCCTGTGTGACTCCTGGAGAGTGTTCACAACTCAGGCCAACAATGCTGCAGCACAGGCTGCTGAAATGGCAGGACAATAGCTGGATCTGCTCATCTGCTGGGTGCCAACGATGGTGGCTGTGGATCTGGTGACAGGGCTCAGCTCTCTCCACGTGGGGAGGGGATTTCTCTCCTTGCTGCACTCACCCCACCCATGTCATACACCACCACTCACTCCTTTGCAGGCCCTCTATCGCCTGGAAAAGAGCAGCAATGCCGGTGTGATTAAATATAACGAGCTGCTGATTAGCACTGGAAAACACAACTGAAAACATTTCATTTCAATTGCCTTTCTTGTTGAGTTAATTAATATAAAACACAAAGCCTCTCAGTGGCATTACCAAGGCTGCTTGGCACAAAGCACTTTGACTGAACAGGTTTGCAATTATTATTTGTGTTGACTTGCACCTTGTATTAGCACAACAAAAGAGATTAATAGCACCTTTCAGATGATTCCTAGTGATGTAGCCACTCTTGGGCTATTACTCACTTGCTGTGGAGATGCTTGAGCTGCAGGGAAAGTGCAACACTGTCCTTCATCCAGAAGCATAACACTTCCTGAAGAAGCCACGCTAAAGAGAAATGTCCATGGACCACCTGCTCCAGAGTATTTAAATTTGCCTTTAATACAATGCTTTAATATCTGCCAGCTGCTTGAAGAGGCGTCGTTCAGGAGGTCAGTGAAAATTTTGGCTGTAACATTAGGGAAAGTATTTTTGATCCCAGACTGATGGTTTGGAAAGTTCAGGGCCGTTTTTTAGTCTGAACTGCAATCAGCAAGGCCATGAAAGCAAAATAAATGTTCATATTTGTTAGGTTACCCTACATATGCTCTGGGTTTACAAATGGCTTGTAAACACTATGGACATATCTGACTGCCCTCTCCTGGAACATGATGGAGTTGCTATTGCATTCTTCCAGCCAGCTGAACGGTAGACCTATGGAAATTACTTTTTTTTTTTTTTTTTGCTATTTTAGAGTTATATCATTATAGGACGTGTATATGCTATATGTATAACACACACTGGCATACATATATATGAACCAAAGGCATAAATACATAAATGTTCTGCAATTCTAAGAGTATGGTTACTTCTTCATGCAACAGTTCATATGTGTACCTACTCTTTTTACAGCTACCAATATTATCATCTTACTAGATTTACTGAAAAACATTTTAGTAACTGATGCAGGTATACCCATCTCTGAGCTACATTCCCTCTCTTACATATATATTACATTAATCATAGCAGTGATGGAGAATAAATCAAGGATACACATAGATTTATTGTGCTTTTTCTGATTGCTACCTATTTTTAGCAGTTGCAGCAAAAAGCATAGAGAGAATCTGACTCTCTGTAAAGAATTAAGTAACTTATACAAGGGGTTTTAACAAAAAACAAATTTCCTGTTTTTATAAATGTAAATTTTTTGCAGAATTCTGTCTGTTCTGTCTTAATTCACTTTTAAGGAGTTCCTTATAACCAGGTAATAAGACATCACCAAGAGCAGCAAAGGTTCATATTGTTGCTACCAAATCTCATTGTTCTGTGCAGATAAAGAGCTTTTCTTCTGGGCAACTCAGAATCCTAGAATCATAGAATGGCCTTGGTTCAAAGGGGCCTTAAATATCATCTGGTTCCACCCCTCCTGTAAAGGACAGGGATACTTTCCACTAGACCAGGTTGCTCAAAGCCCCATCCAAACACCTGAGGAGCAGAAAAGTCGGGTTTCATCACATCACATCAAAATATCTGACCTAGTTTTGATTGCTGTATTAAAATGCTTAATTTGTCTCCAGTGTGGGAAAGAGGATGTATAATTAATCATTTAGGAGGCTCATTAGGTTTGCCTCATATTCACTATTACATTGGCTGAGTTCTTGGGCACCTGGAAGTGTCTTGCAACATCTTCTGCAAACATGATTGGCACCTCTCAGTAGCACTGGGTGAAGCAATAAAACAAATCAAATTCATTATCCCTCCTTTATGTTGGTACTAGTCCATTAATTTTAACAGCCTCCCTTGACACACAGAGGTACAAAGGAATACCAGACGCCTGCTTTGCTATTTTTGAAAGCTGACTTCAAGACAGGAAGGTCAGAAAAGCATGTGTGGGTTTATTTAAACATTCCTTTTTTTAACCTTCAGAATTTTTTTTGTTTACAATTTACAACTCATTTTAAGCCATCTTAGTGAAGAAGGAACCTAAAGCAGATATATTTGCTTTAACAGAAAAGTGTATCATATTTTAAAATCAATGCTAGGAAACAATCCAGTGAGAATTAGGGGCCTGGCTGTGTCTTAGGTTTATGCACATTTTTTAAAAGCTGACATTGATACTACGGGGACCACCACAAGGACACATTCACTAAAAGAAGCAGGGGTGAGCTGCAATCATTCTTTCCTATTAATTGAGGAGGGGATGCTGAAGCCCATGGGGTGGGAGAGCAGATGTAGCCCTTTCCCTGCTACCACCTACACCACAGCTTTGCTGGGAAAGATCCTTGGTGTTCACTGAGGGTAGGAGCACTGGTGAGCTGGAAAGGAACAGGACACTGTGACCATGCTCTGAGAGCCTAATGGATGTGTTATTTAGGGCTTCTCCGTGGTTTAGTCACCCTTAGAGGAAAAAACCCACAACAATGAAACCAAACAAATAAACAAAATAAACCCCAAAAAAACACCCCAACTCTACACTATGTGGAACTGTTGTAAGTAGAATATTTTTAAGCAAAGAACATTGCATAACATAACAGTGTCAGCTTGTGGCATCATATCAAGAATGGTCAGTCAAGGTAACACTGGAGAAATTGCCATAGTCACCAATACTATGTCCAGCTTTTCCCTTTGCAAAGGCCTAGAAGTCTTGAAGAACATCTCATGCTCTACAAAACAGCTGCATAAACCTGTGCTGAGTGATGAACATGCCAGCACATTCAAATCTCTTGCCTAATCAAACTAATCTCTCAAGCAAACAGTCATCAAGCCCCAGCATTCTTCGGTACCTGTGAAGAGCTACTCTGCAAAGAAGGGTTGGAGTGAGATGAAAATGGGCCAGCCACCTCTCCTGGGCAGTATCACTGGAATCAGCAGGGGGGAAAAGTGAATACCAGGTAAAAATGCACAGCAAAAGCAAAACGTGAGAGCAGGCATATGTAAGATCCATTAGCTCATTAAGGGTGGAGCTGTTGGCCTGCTGGGAAATTATTGTCCACTTTATATCTTGATATTGGAAAGAAATTAACTAAAAGAGCCAAGGCAGTTTTAGCACTTGAGCTGCTTAATTATGCCTTTTAAAGTTGTCTTTGAAGCCACAGAGCGAAGGGTGAACGAAATGCTCTCTGAATGTCCTTATTAGTCATTCCCTTCTCTGATGGCAATAATAATTACATTGTCCTAGCTGGAAGGAGTGTTCCTTGTGAATCCCCATACTCCATGTTAGCATTTCCAGCAGGGCAGGCTGAGATAATGATGTGGGTAATTAGAGCTCTGGCTGCAGGATAGGAGAGCTACGGTGGTGAGCTGTGAATGTCCCTCCTGGGCAGAGCATCACCTCCCAAGGCTTAGGCTAGAGGAGAAAATCCTGCATCTGAGGGGAAGTCCTGCTCAAATGATTTGACTCCCCCTATGTGTGTGCACTCCAAAGGAATTTCCTCCCTTATTGTTGTGGCTGCAGACAAAACGGTAGGTGAGATTTTTCTTAGATTTGATTTTTGTTAGGTTTTAACCACTAGAAACACCTCATCCTTCAGTCTGTATGCTGCATGATGTACCACTGAAGCTGCTAATGAATATCCTGACTCTATTAAACATTGAAACCTATTCAACTGATGGCAAAAGACACCCATAAAAAGGCAGGGGTATCTGAGGGTATCTTTGCGCCGCTGATGTTTCATTTGGTATTTGCAAAGCAAAACTGCCCAGAAATTGCATCCCTGGAGCACCTGCACGTGTGGCAGCAGCAGCTCTGGTGAAGCAGCGGGCAGGCAATGGCAGATTGCTGTGGGACTTTGCCTGGCAGCACCTGACACAGGCATGAATAATGGAAGGACTCATTAATCATTTACAGAATAGCTGTTCCTGTGGATTCATCAGTATTAGAGACTCATGTTGAAGTCTTTCTCTTTTGATCCCACTGAGCATTTCGTGCTTGGCAAGGTCATGCTGTCCATAGGATAGGAAAAGTCACGCCAGGAGAGGGTTTTGCAGCCCATAGCTCAGCCACTTCGAGATCCCTGCCCAAGCTCACAAATCACAGCACTGGTCCAAGTACAGATGGGCCGTGAATCTAACGGGACGTACACTCTTCAAATAACAAGAAAATGTGAAAGGAAGTGACAAAAATTAAAATATAAAGTTTAAAACTGTTTAAAAATGTGACTGTTCCCCCATCCGTCTCTGCTCAGGGCTCTCTACTGTCCCCAGCCACCGTGCCGTGCCGTGCCGTGNGGGCCATCACCACAGCCTCATGTGTGACTGAAATAAATGCGGGCAGCCCGACACCGTGACCCCGAGAGGGAGCCGAGAGTGTGTCACACACACCCGTGGGGCGTCACACACACACACACACACAC
>WEIU01014823.1:646546-670660 GCA_013389925.1 Aegithalos caudatus
CACACACACCCCCGGGGGATGTCACACACACACACACACACAAACACACACACACCCGCGGGATGTCACACACACCCGTGGGGTGTCACACACACACCCACACCCATGGGGTGTCACACACACACACACACACACACACACCCGCGGAGTGTCACACACACACACCCGTGGGGTGTCACACGTGGCGTGTGACAC
Source organism: Aegithalos caudatus (assembly GCA_013389925.1). Taxonomy (NCBI): domain Eukaryota; kingdom Metazoa; phylum Chordata; class Aves; order Passeriformes; family Aegithalidae; genus Aegithalos; species Aegithalos caudatus. Next base: position 646,742 of record WEIU01014823.1, read on the forward strand.
GGGCCAGCCAAACGAGGCGGGTGCCCGAACGCGCAGTGACAGCCGCGCGTCCGGACCTCGCAGTGCCCATGGCAGTGCACAGCGGACCGGGGAAGGGGCGATGCCCTGTGATACTATGCTGCTGGAGCTTTTATCCACCAGCTAAGAGTCTTCAGAATACACACACGAAAAAAAAGAAAATCCCTCCTGAATGTACATGCAGTTGGTTTTTCTGTTTTGTGTGGACATTTCTAGATGCTTCTTAGCTCAAGCGGGGCATGGTGTGCCTGCTCCGATCGCTGCCTGGCTGTAGGAATACAGCGTTCAGTAGCTTAATCAGAGGTGGGGAACTGTGGCTTCAAGGCAAATATTGGGCTGGATCCGAAGCTTGTTGAAGTCAACAGGGCTCCCACAGGGCTTTTTAACCAGGCCTATCATTAATTCCCTAATGAAGTTAGTCGCTTATCTTTATTAGATGGACTCTTCAATGAATTGATTTAATCTAGAAGACTTCTCCTCCCTGACAGGTTTTCAGAGCCCCATGCCCTGCTGCCTTTGCGCAGAGCCCAACCCGCCCTCAGCCAGCCGTGCTCTGCTTCCCAAGGAGCTAATCAGCTGGCCCATCTCCTCTCAATCAATAAACGCTTATTCTAATTGAAACCAACATCGACTGGATACCAACCAGGAATGTGAAATGCTCCATAAATAATGTGCATGAGCTGCAGCCTGGGAGTTGGCAGTGGCAGGGCTGTCAGTGGGAGTGCTAATGGGGGGGGACAGATGCCACCCAGGGATCTGTCACTCTCCCAATGCCCTATTTACAGCTCTCACCAGGGAGCTCCCTGACTCACTTTGATGATGAATTAGCTTCCTCTGATGGATCAACCTCCCAGTCCCCCATTGCAACACCTTGCAGAATGCATTGCCTAAAGAGAATTCGCCATTAACATATAAATCATGATGTATTTCTTTTTGGCACCCCAGGCAAAACAATGGGCCAAGAGCTCCCCCCATCAAGCTTTTCCCTGAGGGAGAACTTTCATTGATTGCTAAATGGAAGGTGGAGAGAGTGAAATCATTTAATTGTGTGACTCATCTGATGTGCTGTGGTGTAGACTTTTAAGTGTATTAATTCCCCAGCAAGGATGCTTTCTCCACATTTTATCACAGGACATGTTATGATTCTTCTCTAGCATAACCAGTTACTATAGTAGGTGTTCAAATGTTAGTTTACCAGCAACATCAGGGTCTTTTGAATACCCCACCTGCAACGGGGATAACACCTAAATTCACAAATAAGGCTGAAGACAAGAAATCTGTGATAACTCTGCAATCTTTTGAAGACAGATGTTTCCTCCATGTCACATGGTGCAAGGACAGGAGGTGTCTGTGAGTCAGGAGACGAGCAGCCACTGCTAGCACTGCTCTGTGCTGAAGTTAATAAACACTTTTCATAGTCTGGGAAAGAGCAGCAAAAATACCTTGAGGCATTTGGTGTCTTATATCTAGCTCTGCTACAAACTTGTAGGGTGATGGTAGGTGACTGCCTGTGTCGACAAGTTAGGACCATCTGAATTAGTGAATTTTCAGTTCACTCACTAGAGCAATTACAGAAATTGCCCCAAACTATTCCTGTTTCTCATTGGTTGTACGATGAAGAAACTCCTTTCTGTTTCTGTATTTTCATGTGGGTATACCATGGGCTGATAGCAATATGGCAGCTGTCTCTGTCAAATCTGGCTTGAAAATGAGGACAGGAAGCACCACATTGTCCACTGAATGGGATGAAGCTTGGTGAGGGATAGCACATTGTGGTTCCACCTCAAGCCTTACTAATGTGTCCAGGAAATGGACCAAGCTGTCACAGCAAGCAGCAACAGCAGGAAGGAGATGTTGAGTTCTGGAGCCTGCAGTGCAACCCCCTTGGAGCATCCTCTTATTTCCTTGGAGCTGCACCAGAGACGGCATTCAGGACCTACGAAACCATTGTGTCAGTACCTGGAGAAGTAATGAGCACCATGAGATGATTAATTTTGGATGAATGGCAGGGAAATATTCTCATCTCATTCTGTGTGCTGCTCTGACTTCCACACCAGTGGCACACCCACGTAATCTATCCTTCCCTCAATCTCGGGGAAGCCTGTCCTGTGGCTTCTCCCATTCCCTGGCATGTCTGGTAGATGAATCAAACTTCCATATGGTGCACTTGGCAAGGGGTGCCTGTCTGGAGAGCACAGCAGATGGTCTTTAAGGAACAAGATGTGGTTGCTCCCCACAATACCTCATCCCAGACTGTGCAGCAGAAAGCCTGTGTCAATTTTCCAGTTCATATATGTACTTTTTACTGGAGTCTCCATGGTCTCAGGGCAGCTGCAGAGAGAGAATAGCTGAAATACCCAGCACCTGAGACCAAGGTGAGAAGCATTTCCTAGAGTGTGATCATTCCCAGGGCAGGATTTACAACAGCAATTCCAGCCAGCAATCTGCCACCCCCTGAGCTCAGGAAGTTCAGCCTCTGCCCAAAGCATCACCAGCGCTGCTCTGCTCCTTCCTTTCCTGCCTCCTCTCAACCCCATCTCTTTCCCCACAGCAGCTCTTCCTCCCCAGGCTCTCCTGTGCTGCCCCACCTGCACTCCTCAGGTCGAGGATAAATGCAGTAAACCAGCACAGGCACCATCTTCTTTTGTCCTCTCACCTTCTGTGGGAAACTTTCTAATTTCACACTAAAATCCACAGACAATTGAAGTTTTGGCAGTTTCAACAGGAACAACTGGAATTGTTTCACTGTTGCAAATTTGCCTTTTTGCTGTCCTACCTTCTGTCAACGCTAGGCAGCAGCTTACCTGCCTTTACACCAAACACTAAATGCAGCCTCCAAATTTAAGTGTGCACAAGCCAGCTCACCCTCCCTCCGACCTTCTGTTTACCATCCATTCGCTACATTACACAGGATTTAAAGCAAGGATACATTTTTTTCTTGTTTTGTGTTTACATTAGTGAGATTGCTATCAGTTTAATTAAATCATCTTAAAATAATTTTGTAGCAGGCACTGTTTTCCTTGTGCAGACAGCAGCAGAGCACGGAGACGGCACCGCTCCATCCAGCTCTGCTGCCCTGGGGCTGAGCCAGCTGGGAAAAGAGGGGAGCCCACAGCAATGCAGCTCGGGGTCATTGCCTCCACCAGCACTGCCAGAAGGAGAGCTTGGAAATTCCAGCGAGTCTTCTTGGAAGGGTATCCTTTGTTAACATGCAGGAGCATTAAAAGGATGTCTGGTGCCATTGCTGCAAGGCGAGCTAAAAAAATAGGGCCCAGAAAGCATGTTTCTCCTTATTCCCAGTGCTTTTTTGCTGTTTATGCATCACAAGATCCATTAGTTTCATTTGTGCAGAGTGTGATTTTCAGTTTTCCAACTTTTTTGAGGTGTCTTTCCCATACTGGCCAGGCCTTATCTGGTGTTAATCCACAGCTGTCCTGGCACCACCTGCTGATCTAGTCCTCCCTTTTTTTATTCCCCTTATGTTTTTCAGAAATTAGTAGAGAGGCCTGGAATTCTGACTGTTTTAACTGCTGAATGCTTCCCTCACAGTTTTTAGCTGTGGGCTTGAGTCGTGGCTCATGGTGGATTCTCCTCTACTAACTCACATGAGGGGAAGAATTCATCTCCCTTAGAAGGCTGAGTGATCAAAATGATTTATACCCATTTATGCTTTTATCCCTTTCAAATTTACCGTGTGTCACACAGACCCAAATTGTAAATGTCTTGTGAAGAAATTAAGCCCATTAAGAGTGATTTTGAGCATGCCAGCTCTCAGGGAGCCTCAGCTGCCCTCGACCCTGGGAGCAGCTTTGGAAGATGTAGCACAGTGACAAAGCTGCCACCAGCAAGGGTGACAAAGGGGTGAAACAAGCCAAAAGGAGACTTATGATCATGTACACTGGCTTTGGCTGGTGTAGGGTTAATTTTCTTCCCTGTGTCCGGTATGGGGCTTTGTTTTGTATTGGTGCTGAGTGCAGGGTTGGTAACAGAGATGTTTTTGTTATTGATGAGCAGAGCTAACACAGAGCCAAGGCCTCTCCTCCTTTCTGCACTGCCATGCAGGAAAGTTGGAACTGCATGGAAGGTTGGGAGGGGACACAGCCAGGACAGGTGACCCCAAATGATCAAAGGGATGCTCCAGACCATAAGACATCATGTGCAGTATATAAAGTGGGAGGAAGAAGGAGGAAGGGGGGACATTTGGAGTGGTGTTTGTCTTCCCAAGTCATCAGCACATGCAATGGGGCTCTGCTCTCCTGGAGTGGCTGAACACCTGCCTGCCCATGGGAAGCAGTGAATTAATTCCTTGTTGTGCTTTGCTTGTTTGTGCAGTTTGTGCTTCCCCAGTTGAACTGTCTTTCTTTCAGCTCACATGTTTTCTATCTTTTACCTTTCTGATTCTCTCCCCAGTCCCACTAGTGGGGGAGTGGCTGCCTGGGGTCTGGCTGCTGGCTGGGGTGGGACCAGGACATCATGGAAGCTGTATGCCTGGCTCTCACAGCAAACACAAGGGCTCATGGGAACACAGCTCTTTCTCAGAAGAAAGCTCTCAGCAGCATGGAGCAGTGCAATACCCAGTGTATGGAGCACTCAAGGGCACATGGGACCTTCTCTTGGGCTTCACCAAGGGCAGTGCATGACAGCCCCTTCCCCAACAGCCATCACCTCAGCCTGGCAGAGCCCCACAGCTGGGGAAGCTGAGGAAGGGGATGACTGGCTTTGCTGCTACTGTGGGAGAGCAGATTCCTGCCATCAGGCCAAGAATCAATACAAAGGAGATGCATGCAACTCTTATAACTGGGGTCATGCAAAATGCTTAGCACTGCTGCCATCCTGGCCTTACTCACTGTGCTTTTGTAATCCAGGTTAATGGGTCTGCAGAATCCCTTTGTGCAGCATTGTATTCAGAGATTTGGGGTTTCTGAGGCCAAGAGCTTTACTACTACTTACATGAACCCTGCAAGCTGTAGTTGCACAATAGTTAAGCATCACCAACCAAGTGTTTCCTCTGGTGTGCTGTCCCTGTCCCTCCTGTGTACCTGGTTGCTGGCATGATGCTTATCTGACCATGGGGTAAGTCAGCTCAGGGAACTAAACTAGCAGAAAACTGACCTGGCAAAAGAAAAAAAATATAATTACTTTCTGCTAGGTAAGCTCCTGCACTGGCTTATTGCGGTGTCTGGGAGATGGGAGTGCCTCTCAGGGTGTATCTCCCTTTGGGGAGGTACTGCCATTAGGCAAGAGGGGGACCATACCAGTGCTAACCAGAGTAATTTTAAAGCAATGTGACAGAGCACATTCAGTTTCCCTATCATACAAAGGGACAACTAGACACAGGAGCCCAGGCAGGGTGATGAAATCCAGTATATTTCACAAGTTCAAATTTAAGATCTTCCCTGAAACCTCTTGTAGAAGAGAGCTGATGAGCACTTGTGTTGTTCACATTGTGTTTGCAAGTAGGCTGTCTGGGGAGGTTATGGAGTCTCTCTCTTTGGAGATAATAAAAAAAAACACCTAGGTTAAATCCTAGCTGCAATTAGCTGTAGGTGGCCCTGCTTCAGCTGGGAGGTTGGACAGGATAACCTCCAGAGCTCCCTTCCAACCTTAACCATCTGTGATGATCCTGTGTCCCATTAAAAACAGCTCAGAAGCACCTTAAGCACATGAGCCTCAGGGTGGAAGGCCCAACCCCAGGGAGGAGAGCCAGAGGGCAGTTTCTTAATTAAGGTGAGTCAGTCTCAGTCTGCACTGATGGAAAAGTGGGTTTTGTGCAGCTCCCTGGTTCTGGCACCCACGTTCTCACTGCCTCCCTGGCCTCCAGACCACACTCATGCAACCACAGGTTCACAGCAGGGAGTTCCCTGAGCTAACACTAATACCTGCCTCAGGTTCATTTCTGTCTCTAATGCCTGTTGATCTGTCTGGCTGTGAGGCAGCCTCGCTGCAGGGGATGGAGCAAGGGAAGTGGTGGTAAAGCTTTTCCAGAAACACAGATTCATATTTGTTTTAGTGAAGCAGAAAACCACAAGGGCAATGTTCCTGTGCCATGGTGCTTCCAGCCACAGAGCTCTGCCCTTTCTCCTGTCCTTTTGTGTCTCCCTGTCCATTCTCCAGCCTTTCTTTGCCAGTATATTCTAAACCATCAGTGACTCCCTCTTCCTCTGGCACTTATCCAGCCAGTTTTTTTCTCACTAACCTCACATACTAATTTTCATTTCTTTGCTCGGAAAATTTTCTGCCATTTTTATGGGTGAAATTGGTTTCCAGGGAGCAGGAGCTCAAGGTACCTGGCAGAAGCACAGAGGCAAGGGCAGACAAGGAGTTTGTGAGACCCTTTTGGCAGTAATGAGGTGCTGCTTTGGCTTGACAGACTGAAGTCAGATGCTCCTGTTTGTTCTCACTCTCCAATTTAATTATTTGTGTTCTTTCCTCCCATGTACTGATAAAAAATGGAATTTTTGAAATGTGAATTGGGTTTGTAAATGTAGTCACTTTCTTCCCCCCAGCCTCTGAACCAATCCATTTAACAGCTCCCTAAGTAAAAATGTATGCTATCGTATGACTGGAGTGTGGATAAACAGTAAGTTGATAGCAGGGTTGAGATGCAAGTCTACAGATAACTTTTTACTTCAAGGGCAGAGGGTCTCAGAAGTCCCAGCTGAACTGTACCTCAGGGGCAGAAGCAGAGGGAAGAGCCAGCAGGTTGACAAGCAATCCCTTCCCACCTAGTCCTCATGTTTAAATGCAAACAAATACTGAGAACTGAAAAGAATTATATATATATATATATTCTTGCCATTCTCTGCATATTATTAATCCTCTTTTCCTCTACCAGAGAATATATTAGCAAGAGTAGGCTAATAATGCAGAGACATCTGGCTGAGACTAGAAAGAGTAGCATGTTTATGCATTATTAATGTGTCAGAAAAAACAGACTTCTGTGGCCTGACTGGATGTATTAGATCAGTATGGAATGGCCTTTATAGGAGAGTTAGCACTGATAACTGGTCCATTTTGCTTATCTTTTGCAATGGAATAATCTTCAGGAAAAGGCATGTTTATTTTGTCAAACAGTGAAAGAGATTATGTTTTGAACTAGCCTTTACTGAGCAGTTAGAGCACAACACAACTTTATTCCTAAAAGAGAGAGTGTGATCTGGGAAGCAATGTAGGGTAAGCAGAATAGGGAAAATTCAAATTTCCACCTTAGCAAACCTGTAATCACAAACTGTGTCTTTGGGGATCCTTGGTTATCTGAGAACAGCAGTCCTGCTAGTGAAACAGAAAACCTTTGAGGGGAACACAAAATTACAGTGGGGTTTCCTAAGGCATAACTTTGGCACAGAGGAGATGCATTTTGTTGACTGGTTTATGTCTTGATAAATATAACACAAGGAGGCTAAAACCCCAAAACCTGTGCAGTAGGGCAGGGGCCATTGGGGCTACCCAGGTGTGAGACATAATAATTGGTTTTATCTTCCAGCTTTGTCTCCCCTTGGTTTATTGGTTGGATATGTGATGGTTAAATCAGCAAGAAACTGGAGGAGACCCTGACCTTGGAAAGAGAGAGCTACATGCATTCGTGTGTTGCTCCTTTCCAAAGGATGGAGTGACTTTGTTAGCATCTAGCTCATAAATCAGGGTGCAAGGAGACAGCCTGGCTCCCCTCTCCCCAGCCTCTGACATCTGAAGACCTTGGCTCAGCAGAAGGACAGAGTCACATTTCCAGCAGCACAGGGAGTGCACCATCCGTGCCTCTTAGCTTATACAGACAAGTATTGGCACCAGGCCCCTGGAGTAGGATTCATTTCACATGTCTGTGTCTGAACTAGTCACCCTGGACTGCTTCTATAATCAATAGGTGCCCTGAGGATGTAATTCACCCTGTGCAGGAGTAGATATCCTATAGGGGTCAAATGCATTGCCCCAGAAAGGGCCCGTTTCTCTCTGTTGATTACAGGGAGTGCTGAACCTGCTGCCTGTGCCACAGCTGCCCACAAAACACTGGTGAGATGTCCCTGCAGTGGCACAGGTGTCTGGGCACAGCACCTGCAGCTCGGTGCTGCCACAACACAGGGCCATGGCCACATGGCTGTGAGAACCACAGCTTCCCCACAGAGAGAGCAGTGTCCTGGAGCACAGCTGGGTGGCACCCAGGCACTGCCCTGGGCCAGGCTGGATCATGGGAAGGCCACAGTGGCTGCTCAGGAGCTGGGATACACATGGTGCCTTGGAGCAGGGTGTCCCTTCAGGGAACCTGCACAGGTAGTCAGTGCACATCTGAGGCATCTTGAAATCCCAGCTGAAACTGGGGCTCTGCTGAAGCAACAGAAGAACATGTATGGAATGGGATGTTTTGGCTAGGCTGAGGCAAGGTGCACCCTTCCAGCACAAATTGCTTACCTGGCTTAAGAAACAGCCTTGTCTGGAGATGCCAGATGCATGGGCACCAGTCTACTCTGCACTGACCCAGCAGACTGAGGAAGGGCAGAGCTGCTGTGCTCATCCAAGGGATGTGCAGGCAGGCAATGGCTCCAGCCACTCTTGGAATGGACCATGGCATCTGTGCAGACACCAACTCACTCCCAGGACTATATGGATAGCTGTGCCACACCTGCAGTGGTGCTAAAAAACAGCCAAACCTTTGTCTTTTGAAAAGACATGACTTTCTGGAAAGCCATGAAACAACACTGAAACAAGTGGCTCAGAAGCCTGACACTTTTGAAGTCCCCAGGCTCAGTACAGCTTGACAGCAGCTCCCAGGCAGAGCCAAGCAGATGCATCCACCTTGCTGAGCCTTGGGATTGGGGTGAGGCTTGGGGAGAGAACAAGCCCCAGCCATAGCTGTGGGAAGCACTGAGGCAAAACCCCACAGTATGAGATTCACACCCAGTGTGTGAGATTTGACGGCTCTGTCACTTTGCAGAGCCAGGCTCTGGCCCCTGGAGAATATGATGACAAAGGCACAGATGCTGCCAGACTGTTTGGCCTTGCTGTCGCTGCAATGGCAATGACACTCGACTCAAACACTTGGCAGCTCTGGAAGAGAACTCCTAGTTCCTTGTCCTGCCCACTGCGGCTCTCCCCCAAAAGCATGAGACCATCTGGATTTCTTGATGATATTTCCAGTCCTAGGAGAAAGAAGAAGCCCCAGGAAACGCTGGTTTTGAAACTCATTTGAAACAAGTTTGCACCTCTCTGGCTGGGAGAGTTTGAATATTTTGGCCACACGTTTGCAGTGCCTGACCCCACCCCACACACACCTGGTCCTACCTTCATCTTTCCCCCCCTTCAGAGCCTCCTTTTGCTCAGAGTGGGGAAGAGAAACAGTCTGACTTGGCAAAGAGCTTGCTATGAAAGCGATGAATTCAAGAGCACGTGGAGCTTGTGGTTGAAAAAACCCGTCTGATCAGCAGAACTTTTCTCCCTCAGCGTCTAAGGGCAGATTTAGTCTCAAGGCCAAGCTGCCATGTGGTTATAAAATAGAAGCAGGCCTGAAGAACTGATCTCTCTTCAATTGTCTGTGTATCTTTAATCATGTTCACCACTTGAAATGCAGCAGAGCTGGCAGCTGATAATTAGACTGAGCCTGCAGCAGCATGGCCAGTGGCCAGATCACATGGCTCCTTTCATCTGCATATTTATGCATTTAAAGGAGAGGAAAACTTTCATAACATTTTAATAACTAGGTTTTTCTGAAACCATAAATCCAGTCCTCTGGGCTTAGCCTACACTCTCCTTCTGATCTTACATAAGTGGAAGAGGGTGGGGTGTTTTGTTTGTTCTCCCTATTCTTTTCCTGTGCATGAACGTGCAAAGCCCATCCTCTCCAGCATGGGGTCCTCTGGAGGGTGGGAGGGTCAGGCAAGGTAAAACTGCACTTCTAAGGATGAAGGTATAACTTTGATTTGGTTCCTGTCGTGGGAACAATTCCTCTTTCCCAAGATAGTTCATCTACAGACTAGCAGGAATGAAGCTCCTTTTCTAAACAATGGCTCCAAACAAAGAATTCCTGATATCTGTATTTCAAACAGAAGCTACAGAGCACGTTGGTGTTGCTTTTCTTAGCACATCACCATCAGATTCAGCCCTAGGACAATGGTCCTTCAGATCATGAGCTGAAAAGATGTCAAAACACGGGGAGCTGGTCCCAGTCCCACCCACCCCCGGCTCTGTGGGTGCAGGAGCTCTGTTTCCATGCATGCTGCCAGACACAGCCATGGGTGGGCTGTCTCCCTACATGAGGTGCTCCACCCTCCTCCCATGGACGGATCCCAGCAGTTCCTGAGCACTGTCTGCAGCCACTGCCTTATCTCTTGGTGGGGAAGGGTCAGGGCAATGCTGTGACAAAGGGGATGCTGTGTCCATCTCCTCTGCCTAAGGGTGGCAGCCCCCTTGACAGCATTGGTGACATCCTGCAGGGTCCTTCTCAGTGAGGCTTTGCAGACCATCCTCCCTCTCCCTGGAGGCATCACTGGCATGTGCACATGGGCTTTTCCATTAGCATGGAATGACAGCTACTATCAGCACAAAAACAGAAGATGGGGATGAGAGACTAATCCTTATGCTGCTGTGTTGTCTTAGTAAGGTGGAGGAAGCACTGTTAAAATAACACTGATACACAGATTTTTTTCAAAGATGAAGCACTCAAAACAAAATTGAAAACTATTTAATGAGATCCAGTTCTTAAATACCATTACTTTTTTTTTTAAGGAAAAATTAATTGTTCTGTGCTGAAAGCAGCTTCTACCAAAGGTTCTCTGAGTGAATCAAACAATATGGTCCTGATTTCAAAGGGACTTGATAGAGGTTTTAATTGTTGTTTTCATTTCAGCAAGCAAGCAAACAAATCAATTTCAATGATTAGGCAATTTCCAGAGTACATCTTGAACTGCTCTTTGGCTGTGCCAGTAAAACTTTGGGGCTTGACACAACTCTGGGGTACAAGTGAATTTAGGCTGGTGCCACTGCTTTGTTTCAGAGGTAATGTTAATTGATATAGTTATATAGCAATAGTTTTGCTAGATAAACTGAAAGAGTCAAGTCCAGAAAAATGCAAACCACATCCTTAACTCCACTGGGAGGGACCATGGTTTGTTTCTTGTGTAGTTAAAGAATTAGAACAAACAAACAAGGGCAAGATTAATTAGGAGTGGGAGTAAATTACTCCCTCCCCAAGAGAATGAGGAACAGCACTGGACAGGACATAGCAGCAGTGTCAAAATATTTCTTGACATTTTCCACTGGAGGTCCAAGAAAATTTCTTTTGCACCCCAGTGCTTCCAAGACTTTTACATGCCACGCCTCTGGCTACCCGTTGTGATGATAAACTTGTGTCCTTGGGTTTCATTATCAAGTTTTTAATCTAAACCTGAACTCTCTGATCTATCATGTGAAGTAGTGAGGGAATTTGCAGCAGGGTTTTTCCCAGCAAAGAAAAACAATTCACTTGTTAAAGACATTGTGTGGGAGATACAACTCACAGATACAAGAATTTGAAAATTTGGGTGTTTGTTTTTTAATTTTGGGGGTTGCTGGTTTGGGGTTTAACTTAGTTTTGAGGCTATATCTTACACTTTCAGTACTGTAAGTAGGGCAACAGATTCCAACCAAAAGGTCCACTTGAGACTCCTATTGATTTTGATGAGGTTAGAGGATAAATACTGACAAATGTAACATAATGTCGGAATTTGCATTTTCCTAAGCCTTGTCTAGACTTGGATTTGGAAGGTGTGATGCACCATGTGACATACAATGTAGTTAAGGCAATGTGAATTTAATGCATAGCTTTAAACTTGTTTTTTTTTTCAGGAAGCTATTATTACATGGTATTTAGCACTTGTTAATCTAGAAACCATTGATGGTAAATGAAAAGAGAGGTTACAAACCAAAGGCAGGCAGATGTTGTGGTTACACCTTTCAAATGTGACCTCCTGCTACACACAGGGCTGTTTCACCTGTGATAGTACAAAAATAGGGGCTCCCCAGCCCCTCTGTGGTACTACTTCCCTGGGGAAGTGGTGGAATCACCATCCCTGGAAGGGTTAAAAAAATGTGACACTTAGGGACATGGTTTAGTGGTGGACCTGGTAGTGCTGGGTTAATGGCTGGACTCAATGACCTCAGAGGTGTTTTCCAGCCTCAGTGATTCTCTGATTCTGTGGTTCTATGTGTTGGCTGTAAGAGTAAGAGGCAGTGGAGCCATGTGTGGATGTTGAGGGTGTTGGTCTGCAAGGGGTTAACAAGTGGCACATGGGGAGCAGGAGTGTGAGTGAACAACAGGACAGAGAGACTTGAGTGTGCAGGATTTAGGTACAGACTTGAGTTTGGGGGAGAATAGTGGCTGTGGTCCTTGGGAGTGGTTGAGGATCAGGCAGCTGTGGCAGTGGGTGCACTGAAGGGATGTAACTTTGTGCCCAAAAAGTCCAAGCATATGTATTTCTTAAAATGCTATCAGCATCTCCATCTTCTCCACAACTGTGCCAAGAAGTCTTCTCTCCCAGTAAACCCAGCACTTTGCCATCTGGGTTGCCCAGCTGGGCAGGCTGGGGCTCTGAAGACCCTTGCCTGGAGCTCTCACGCAGAGCCAGGAGCTGAATTCCAAGCAGAGGAGCCTGACAGCTGTTCCCTTCAGCTATCACCCGTCCTTGGTACACCCAGACCTGTTTGATGTAATCTGATATATTTTCCCATTAACCAAGAACTACAGTTCAGGGAAAATCCACCATCCTGAACTAAGTAGATGCTGCAGAGGAGGCAAAGGGGCTCACGGGTACGTCTCATAAAATTCTCATCTGTGAGTTTTCCCATCTCCACATTGCTGGTGGTGACATGTTGGAACCAAGGGAAAATTGCTCCAAGTACTACAGTTTAGCAGGAATGGTCCATTCTGAAGACCTACAAATCCATCACAAGGGGCTATTCTGCATACTGGAGTTACACTTCACTGATTCCTCAAACTGGAGCCCAAACCCAGCTCTTTCAACCCAGTAAAGCCAAAGTGCTCTGACTTCTAGCCACAAAGTTCAGTGCTTGGTACACCAATTTATAGGTGCCCTTACAGAAATCAGTGTTAATCCAGTGATGTGTGATTTGGGCCTCCAGCTGACTGTGACAGATCCCTCTTTTCTTTCCCCAAACTAATTTGAAATTTTATCTGTTATTTAGAGCATCAACATTTGCAGAATATGCCGTGTAAAAAGAGAAGTATGACACTCATTGGTACTTGAACCCTGCCTGATGAACCAGGTGTTGATTTTTCATTACTGGGCTCTGTCTCACCCACTCTGCTTTTCAATCTGTTATGCAGTCACTGGTCATGTAAATGTCTGTGCAAACATACTGAACACGAGTAATGCAGCATCTGTTGCTATTTATGAAACCGTGGTTTATATCTTTGGAGTACATGGTATTATCCTTCATGGATGTGGCTTTAACTCTGTTATTACAATACAGAATTAATTAAGAATATTAAAGTTTGTGTCTAAAAAATTATATTCCTAATTTTATCTACGGAGGCAACATTTTCATATCCATTCTCTCCTAAAGGCAGCATCCTTTGGGAGGATGTGATAGACACATTTAGGTAAATATCATTCCTCCAGCACACATGGTTTCCATTTCAATTGTTCTCCTGCTGTTTCCTTCCAAGCACTTTCCTCTGTTACATATTCCACAATGGTGGCTGAAATACTGATCAGTCATAGCAGAGAAAAATTGACTCCAGCAACCAAGAGTTTTAAGGGCAATAAGTGTTTATATCTGAGTTTTTATGTACTGTAGTTACTGAAATACAGTTTTTAGGCATGCACTGAAATTTTCAGTGGTCTAAAGTTGCTTAGGCCAGTTATAATTTAGTAAAAAGATAGAATGAATAAAGGCTGGCTGACTGACATGAAGCATAAAGATGGTGCAGTAGAAAACAGCCACATGGGCCCAAAAGCTGTGTAGAAGATGCTTCCTCCTGTAGCCTCCCTCGTGGGGCTGGGAACAGTTTGGGTGCTGTACCTGAGCCACGTGTGAGCTGCCTGAAACTTGGGGGTCACAAGCTGCTCACTGCAGTCTAGCAGAGAAATAATCCTACATGCTTTTAGACTGGCCACTTGTAAAAGTTTCTCAGCAGACAATAACAGTGAGAAGCTGGGAAAAAGCAGGGTGGGAATTGCTTCTCCCAGTGACCGTGTTTCCTCAAATGCATGTCAAACCACAGCTCCAGATGTGGCAGGGTGAGAAAACATTTTCCATCACCCAGGAGTCCCTGAGCACCATTGGGCTGCAGTGGATGCCACCTCAAATCAGACTGAAGCTGGCATGCCCACCAGTGGCATGGGGAGCTGCACAGAGGTAGAAGAACCAGTGCGTGCACCAGCATATTTGTGGCAACTTCTAAATCTCTAGCACATGAACAGCATTTGTCATGCAAAGGTATGCTTGTGCCCTGGCTGCTTCTCTGTGCCAGCCAGATGAGTGTGCTCATGAGGGTTCAGGCTCTAAGAATGTCCAGGTTCAGGTTCTAAGAACGTGCTTATTCCTTTGCACAGGGTGGTCTAAATGTCCTACAAAAGCCACTTGCTGTGGCAACAGCAGATCGAGCATTGTAGTTCTTTAAAACTTAGTTCCATTTTTCTTTATTATTAATTATTATTATTATTATTATTATTATTATTTCTTGTTAATCACTGTGTGCTCAAAACTTTCAAGGCATGATCAGCTGGAAGCTGTATTTATACAAGTGACCCTGGTGTTCCCTGCAACTTCACCATCTGCCGAGGGGCTGCACGTGATTGGCAGCAACCCTACAATGAGTACTTGACAGAAAAACCTGCCACAGGAGAGAAGCACTACGCGACTAAAATACTCAATGCTCTTTCTACCAGGAGAAATTTTTAAGATGCGAAGGTTTTTCTAATACAAACTGGAACCACTTCAACTTTTGCACTCTCTTTCTTCCTCTCTGAAATGACCCCAGGTTGGCCCTTGCAAGGCCTGGCTTTGGGGGAAGTACTTCTGATGTGTATCTCAGGAGGTTGAGAGATAATGGAATAATTGATGGAATAAACTCCCAGTACCTCTTGCTAATGTAGAGCACAGCAGATGTCTGAAGCCCTGCTCAGTGGGGTTGATGTAAAACAATAGCAGACCCCTGGCAGGACCTTCCACAGGTCCCGCTGTAATGGAGAGAGGAGCCCTGCTGTCACAAAACCTGAGCAATGTGGTCATCACAAAAGCCTTCTTGTTGTGCTAACTAGGAATTTTCACTAATTGATATCACTATCGGAATCCTCCAGCCCCAGAGAAAGCAGCAGGGGTCACAGTGCATGAGAAAGGCACCATGCAAAGGCATTGCTGTGGTTAATTGAGTACTAACGAGCTGAAAGGTGTGCTCCTGCACTAGGAAACACCGGGAGAGCCCATCAAAAGCACAGCACGACTCCAGGCGAGAGCTCCAGCATCTCCAGTCCGGGGGTGCCCCAGCTGCTGCAAGGTCCCGCACGGACATGGCTGCACCGTTGCTGCCCTTGTCCCAAGAGCTGCAATTTCCGATGTGGGATAAGCAGAAAACAACGTGGCATCACTCAGAGGCTGTAGTGTGACTCTCCTGCACAAAGCCAGGGATTTTCCCTAGGAGGCATTAGGGCAGTGGTGATTTAGGCTTTCCCAACAGTGCTACAGAAGAGGTACTGGATGGTCACTGCCCAGCAGTGGCACAGTACAGTGTCATCTCTTACAGTCTGAAATTATATAACCCAGGCTGTTTTTCAGAGGCCACATCTACAGTCTAGCAAAGGGCAGTTGCAGGAGGCTCTTGGGACCACACTGTCTCCCCTAATCTCAGGAGCCTGCAAGTACAGCCACAGTGTCCTTCAAAACCTAAGTGCCTGAGGAGGCTCAGGAACATTCACACACTGCTTGGAGCACTTGCAGCTTGGCCTCAGGAGTGGGTAATGATGCCAGGTGAGCTAAAGGTAGGAAACAGTGGCTTGTCTTTGTTTGGTTACAGTAAAGACTTAAGCAATCAAAGGGAAAAAAAAAAACATTTTCACAGCATACTTAGAATACAAAGTCATTCTTTATCATACAAAGTCACAACTTACATATAAATAATTTGAATGTCTCGCTCTTTCATGGAAAGTAACAGAGAAAAACCTTCAAGGTTGATACATGGGAGTTGGTATTAGAAATCATATAGGATCAACCCCAAATCCTGCATCCAAACACACAGCTATTTGGATCCAGTGTTGACCTATTCACCACTTCCCTGCCTTGCACTGGAAGGAACTGAATCAGGACCCTCCTTGGAGGACCACCCCCATCATCAACCTCTGGTTATGGATGCCAACCCTGCAACCTTGGCCTCATCACTGAAATCCAGTCCATTTGCAGTATTAAGAAAACCCAGTCTGTAGCTGCAGAAAGAGCCATTGCCTTCTCCAAAGTGCATTATCTGTAGGTTTTTGGAGGTGACTGAAATAACTAAGCCTACCCAAGCTGTATCCCTTGCAGCTATTTCTATTTCTTGGCTGACAAGCTGGCCAAAGCAGCAAAGCTAAGTATTGCACAGTTTAGCAACATCTGACTAAAACTGAGACCATTTATATGCAACAGCAGTGTGGGAACAGAAAAGAATCTAGCGGAGCAGCAGTGAGAAATTTGAGCTTTGATCAAGGAGACAGCAGCATTTGACTCTATCTGAGCTGGCAGGGACATCCCATCCAAAGCAAAATAAAATATGTAATTCTTTCCAACAGATGAAATTCTCCCCAGCGGTTTGTTCCTCCCAGGATCATTTTATGTGATCTCATTGTCTTTAAAGTCTTTCCCCTGAGGAAGCTGAACGTTTAATATAGACCACAGCGTTGGTATCCGGTATTAAATCAGTCCAGCTACTCTGAAATGAAGCGAGTGGGCGTCCTGGAAAGGAAATAAAAACACAAGTTTAATAGAAGAGAGAGGTTCACCTTGACCCATGCTATTTATTGCAAAAGGCACAGGAAAACACTGCTGGCTCAAAGGAGGGTCACTCTGCCCTGTCATAGATGTGTTTTACACTCCCAGTAAACTCCAGATGCTCAGAATGTGCACAAGGAATGCATCGTCCAACCCCAGAGGTTTTATGTCTTGCTTTGCTTTACCAAGCAGCCCCAGGAGAGAACAGCACATTCCCACAGCTCTCATTAATCCAACTGGCAAACTTAGGCACTGAGCATTTCAGCCACACAGTTCTGGCACCTTTGGCTTCAAAGATGAGCCAGGAAACTGCAAGGAAGGAAAATGTCAGGAAGGGAAACACTAAAGACCTCAGGCACGGTGTAGGATGTCAGGGATCAGCACCCTAGCAAGGCACTGCTGAAAGGGTCTCTGTCCCATGTGCTTCTCCTGCATCCTCACTGTGGTTTCAGGCAGGATTCCTTCCAGGCAGGCACTACACATGGCAGTAACAGCTGCCCCGTGAGGAATGAAGATGTGCTGTGTTAGGCACAACTCACACAATCCATTGCTGGTGTGAAACTTGGTGGCTCAAGGAGATTTATGTTGCATCCATGTAAGCATGCCAATTGCACACAAGCCCACAGAAAAACTGCATTTTTGGTAGTTTGGGGTTTTTTTTAAATGTCACGTGAGCTGACAAAACATGATTCTTCAGCACGATTGTGAGTGAAAACACTCATTTACCTCATTTAGTGTTTTACTTCAAGAAACAATTTAGCCCACGCTTGAAGTGTCAGCTAAATGAGATAATTTAAAATAATTCTGAAGACATGCTAACTGTAAGAGGCTATAATCAGAGCTAATTACAGGGACATTCTGGAAATCCCTTGGCTTGGGGCTTTAGTTTTGATAAAGGGGATAACAACTTGTAAGCTATGATTCTTTTAATTATAACAATAGTAACCACCTTCTTTTATATGGCTTCTTTCATCTCTAAAAACTCCACAGCTTTGCAAACTATACATACCGCAGGGATTGTTTAGCCTAACACCAAATTGAAGCCACTTACTCTGCAAGAAATGAGTAAGTGTTTAACAATACCTGGCAGTCCTGGGCAAAATTTATAGAGGAAAAAAGGTGCAGAGGGAGAACATAATCACTCTTGTGTCCCCTTACAAACACTCAGGGGATTTCTGGATGCCCACAGTGACAGCCATCCAAGCTTGAGAATAAGGAAGGCAGCTTTCAAATGTGCCCAAGGCACTATGGAGGAAGGCAGCAGCACCACGTGGCAGCACCCTGTGACATTGCCCAAGCTCACCTGTCCATGTCCTGTGCTGGGTGACGATAAAGCTTTGACACTGCAGCTGGGAATTACAAATGGCAGCAGCTTCCTCGGCGCTGTGGATGGACAGCAGGCAGCCCAGGTGGCTGTAGGAGGGCCAGCACTTGTAGTCTTCTCCTTCCACCGTCCTGAAACCCTTCAGGGAGATGTAGTCTGGGGACAGAAAGAGTGTGTCTAGGGTGCACTGTCAGAGACTGGTTACACACCTAATCAGTGAAACTCTTAAAAGAACTGCAATAGTGACAGAATTAACTGACCAACCAAGGTGGACTTGGGCAGAGCTGCAAAGTTAAAAGAAACCCAAATCTTGCCCTTTGGCTCTGCAGTGGAGCACAGGACAGCAATTCCCCCACAGATGTAGGAGAGGGGTCAGAGGTCTCAAGGGTGAAGGGAGAGGGATGCCACCAAGGGGGTGGGTAAGAGGAGGAGGCTGATGTGCAAAGCCATAGGCCCTCCATGTTTTCCCTGGAGAAGCCAACCTCAAAATAGCCTTTCCTACACCCCAGCTTCAACAGCACAGCAGAAGCTCATCACAAATCCAGCACCAAGCTACCTGAGGCACAGACTGACCCACCCATGATGGTGCCACCCACATTAACAGGAGATTGGGGAACCCCAGTGGCGGAAAGGGAGGCCAGATCCTGCTCCTGACAAGGAGACCTGACAAAAGATCTGACAAGCCTGAGCAGGTGTTGTTCAGGCTATTGTTCACTGACTGCTAAGATCTCTCCCCACCTTCCCACACCTCTAGGATGGTGATCATTTTGGCACGGTGCAAAGCCAACAGACAGGTGCTGTTGGAAAATACCAGTAATTCCTGTTAAAGCTGCTGGTCCTTCCATGCAAATGACCAGATATCTTTGTTCATAAGAGTGCAAATTATAGTTCTTTCACATGTAAAGAGATTTCCTTCTGCAAGCCACCATCACCCACCACCTCATGTGAATGCTCAGGTAAATGCAAGGAGAGTAACCACTGGATTTTTGAAACCACCTTTTGATCAATTTCATCTCTACCACTGAATGGGTTCTTTTCAGAGGAATGCACCTCATAAAGTCACATTTATCCATCCACAGGTCCAATAGAATGATCTTCAGAGAAAAGAAACTTAGAGGGCACCAGGGCTCCAGGCACCCTGCCACATTCATCCCGGTGCTGTCACCTCCTCACTCTATGTTTCCATAATAACCTGTGCTCAGCAGACAGAAGCCACACAGTGAAATGGGCAGTTTGAATATCAGCCCAAAAAGTGACCTGTTGGTCCAAAGGATATCCCAAGATAAGAGCCAGTTTGCTATCCCAAATACATTCCCTTGAAACACTGATGTTCATTATGAGAAGAGTATTTAGAAGCAGTGCAAACTCATGTCCATGCAGATTGTCTGCACTGCTTTGACTTTGCAAAGCCATACAATCATGCATAACACCCATGGAAAAAAACAACAGAAACAACAAAAGCCTGCTCAAAAAAAGACACTTTTGGTACTTTTTCTAGTGACTATAAATTGCCTAAATGTATGGGAGATCAGAATTTGACTAGTTACCAAGTGCCTCGCTCCCTCAGTAGTTACTTTACTTACAGCATTCAAAATCAACTACCTTTTAAAAGAAGAGGTCTTTTCTGCAGATAGAGCCCAGACTTGTACAGATGTAAAACCTTTTCAAAAGCTCTCAGGGTTTCATTTATTCCATATCGTAAATCACCTACATTTAAGGAAAAAGATGACAAAGATAATCAATTCCATTACATACCATTTAGAGACTTCTAATAAAGAAGTTTATGAACATTAGCTGATACCTGTTGCATTCAGAATATCACTCAAAAGGGGCCGCAAAGCTGGTGGTGCAGAGTGTGGCAAGAGATAGGTGAAAAAATACCTGCAAAAAATCCCACAGGCTGATTAGAATACAGTGCCTTCATTTCCCTGGTGATTAAGTTGTCTACATTTTCCCGTGACTTGATTATCCATATGCAACTAGTAACTCTGCTTTGGTTATAAAGTTATGTCTGAGCACATCTTGGATCCTGTGAGTTGGGCTGGAAACCTGGTCCTTGCTGCATGAAATCTACCTTGCAAAGCTTCATGCCATGAAGCTTCCCCTCATACCCCTGGGCCATTTTGGTATACTAAGCAATGTATTTCCCACCAAAAAAAAAAAAAAAAACCAAAACAAAAAAACAAACAAAAAACCTGTATAAAAGAAGACTCATACAAGGTCTTTCTCTTGACCTTCTTATTGCCCATGAAAAGTCAGGATGACTCATTTCCTGATCCTTCCACAAAATTCCTGTTCTAGGGAACAAATGCACAAGAGACAAGTGCAACTGCAAGGCTGCAATAATCTATGCAGGGATTTGCCCTTCAGCACTGAATCCTGGAATTCCAGGCTCTCTTACTAAGTCCTGTGTAAATATCCAGCTGCCAGGGCTTCCTTCCAGGATGTGACCTGCCAAGCATCAGTGGTAAGCAAAATCCCTGTGTTTTCAGCTGATGGCCTACATGAAGTGCTGCAGCAGCCTCAGCCCCTTGGCCATTACCTGCTCCATTGCTCTTCCACAGAAGCCCATAGGGAGGTTCAGAGATTAAGGGAAGCACTGGCCAGCCTGTTCCCAAAAACAGGGGCTCAAAGCTGGTGGGGTTTTGCAGGTAGCCTGCACTGCCACTGCTTTCAGCAAGCATAGCCCATGGATGTCAAGCACCAGAGTTTGTTTGGCAAACAGCAAATTTGCAAGCTCTGGGGCAAGTTTTAGAGGGTGTTAGTAAAGGGAGCAGCAGAAGAAAGGTGCCTTCATTCTCACCAGACAACTGCATTATTTTCCTGCCTTATAAGGAAAATAACTTTCCTCAAAGTGATCCTTAAGTACCTTTTGACAGAAGTGAGGGGAATCACTGCATGGAAGAACAAGGCTCTAGAGGCTTACATGGCAGGGCATGAGCTCAACCACCCCAGATCTTCCCCCATGTAGCTGGACGTACCGGTATGCATTGAACAGATTCTTCTTTTCATTTATTCCTTCACATTTCCCAACCACAGAGCACTTGAGAGGGAAACTTTTGGTAGGGAAGTCGAGTGTGCAGTCATTATCTTCCTTGCAAGACAGCTCCTCGGTGCTGGCGTCATCCATGTCTGTCACTTTTAGGTTTCCATCCACCATAACAAACTGCTTTGGCTGGAAATCCAGGAGGACTATTGAACCCAGGGGGGAATGTGCCAAGTAAAACAGCAGTTTCACAAGACTCAGGCAAATCTGAGAAAGAGAAGATGAATATGCATGGAAAAAAACAGATGAAAACCAGCTATTAAATTGGAAGTAGAACAAAGGGGAGGGCATTCAATTAAATTAAAAGGGAAAAAAGCATATAGAACTTAAAAGGTAATTATATGTATGCTACAAAATTTATTATCAACATTGCCACAGGATTTGACTGGTAAGTAGTTTAGCAACATTTTTTAAAAATGTGTATACACAAAAAGAGATATTTGCAGTTAGAAGAACTAGAGGAGAAAGCTGTGAGGAAAACAATAGCAGTCTTCATGTTTCAGGAGCTATATTGATTTGCCAGCTGAAATCAGAAGGGTTTTTCCCAGTCTGGCACAAAATTAATAGATTCCCCTCCCTTCCCCCATGCTGCTCAATACAGACTCAGATTCCACGGTCATTAATACCAGATTCATGCTTTGCTGCATCACTCAGCAGTATGAATTTGGGCATACAATCATGCTTCTGAAGAATTAGTCAAGGCTTGCAATGTATTTATTGCCAGCTTTTTTGCTTTTATGACAACTTTCTGGCAGCAGGGAAAGGCCAGACAATACCTGACCCAGCAGAAAGCTTGGTAAATTATTTTTAAACAAACTAGAGCTAGAGGAGTGCATTTATACTGCACCAGCACTTTGCTAAAGTAGCTTTCTGCAGCAGTTTTCATTCAGTATCAGGAGCCCTGGCATCAGACAAAGTGTATCCTCAGCTAGGTGTGCCAGGCAGCCCACGTCACCCCTCGACCCTGCCGATAGCGATCTGTGCAGGCACAAGGGTTTTTTCCCTTGGAACAGCTCGCACAATCCCTGGTATCTGATGTGGCTCATCACAGGGGAATCCCACATGTTTAGACACCCTAATTAGGAAACAGGACTAGACAGTGCCAGCGTAAATTCTGAATTAGTGTCTTCTGCAGTCAAGAGATGATTAAAATCTCTAACGCCACCACAGCAAACTTTACCACCAGCTAATCCAGCATCGTGGGTTTCTTACAGGAGACTCTGGCACGTTTAAGAAGATGAGGTGCTAGGAAAGCTATGTAGAAGCCAGTAGGGAATTGAAGCAAGTAAAACTCCCCAAGCCAAGAGAAATGACTGTGGAAGCTCTGATGCTATTTTAACTTGCTTAGTGAAGCAATCATAAGAATCCCAGCTTTGTGTCCCGGCTGAGCGAGCAGTTGCCACACTCCCCCTCTGGCTCAGATGGCAAGGCTGCCCTTCAACATTAAGGACCACATGCAGACAGGGATTTTATTTTAGGACTTTGGTTGTGCTTTTATTTTGCCTGAAGAATTTCTTGCTGACACTAAGATACCCTTGCTTTTTTACAAGATAATTTTTTTTCCTCCTGGCACCCAAACAAGTAATATTGACCCCCAACTGAGCCCTTGAGGCAAACTGTAAAACAAGCTATAACCAAAAAGTGCCATGTCCCAAGTCATTTATATTCCTGGGGAGCGTATGGGCTCCTACTCAGGATGCCTAGGAGATGAGGCAGATCTCACTACAAGGGCTGCAATCCTAGCACCTACAGCAGGAGGAAAGCAGTTTAGTAGTGAGTTTACTACAGTAATTCCAAAATCAGAAACACCACACTAACACATAGTGACCATCAGCTTGCTCAGCTTGTTGCCTAGACCAGGTACCACACAGCAAACGACAGATTTGGAGCATGGTGAGGTGGCTTTCCCAAGTCAGACTCGGAGTGCTGAGGGGCAACCTTGCCAAAGCCCTTCTACGTATATATGTATATATATGCAATATAGAGGCAAAACTAACGTTATCGTATAATAGAAGGTATTAACCATTGCCCCAGCACCGGTTATCCGATTTTATGTTTATCTCCTGCCAGATGAAGCTCTTTTAACACCTCTCTCGGGAGAAAGAAACTAACCCTGAGACACCAAGCTAGGGCTGTGTAAATGTGGTTTTAAAGGAATGAAAAGGAAACGATTTACAGACAATTTGCCGGATCAAACAGAGTGTCGGCAGGAGAACCCCGTTTGCCCCAGCGGTCACCATCGGCTCTTCGCCGGTTTGCCCAGTTTGTGGTCTAAAAGCGACTGATAAAACTCCTTTGCTTTGTTTTCTTACTTTAAATCTTTCCTCCCAGGGGGTCTGCAGGAGCTGAATCATCTCCAGCGGGGATCCCAGCTCCAGCATGGCTGTGACCCGTAGCTCAGCATCTCCGCTGTTGTCATAGCACTGGCCGTGCAGCTGCGCGAGAGTAGAAGCCACGGTCGGGGCGGTGTCGCTGCCACTGCCAGCAGATCTCGGCCGCCCGGGGACAGCCTTGGCACCGGGGGCGGACCGGCTCAGCCCCGGCAACAATTCCCCGGCCCCGCCGTGTCAGCGCCTCCCGCATC
>WEIU01014823.1:671187-689625 GCA_013389925.1 Aegithalos caudatus
GGCGGCGCGGACCGCCCAGGGAGGGGAGGCGGCGGCAGCGCAGCCCTGGGGGTTCCGGAGGAGGTGGCCCGAGGTGCCAAGCGGAGCTGCCGGGTGCCAGCGGCACATCCCCGCAGACACCCGCCCACCCTCCGACGGCGGCTGTTCATAGCAGAACGCGCGGATTTCGCGGGCGTGAATTTCGTCAGCCCTGCTAGAGGGTACCGCAGATTCCAGCAGAGGGACGTACGACGGGTTAAAATTAGGGAGACCGGGATATCACATTTCCCTGCCGCTTAAAACTCTCAGGTTACGTTTCTACGTTCTACGAAGAGCAAACACTGGAAGTTTCTCTAATTAGGATAAACCCTATTAGGTTGAATCAGCAATACACTGCCTAAGCACGGAATTGGAATTTTTCCAGGGGAACAAAAAATCAAACCAAACTCGTCCTCCAGCAAAATCAGCCAATGCAGGCAGAAAGCACACATTTATCGTCTGTCTGTGAGGCGATCAGATCGATCGGCGGCGTGGTGACACAGCTCAGGGCTGCCTTCTGTGACACACGTGTGTGTGTCTGAGCAGGACAGGAAAGCGTTTCCGAGGCGAGAAACAGGACAGGTGCCAGCCGCGGCTCTGTCACTGGTTTGAGACACGTGTCTGCGCCGGGCTCTGCTGTGCAGAAAGTCAGATTAGTTTAGGGCAAAGGCAGATACAGTTTGTCTGCTTCTATTTTGGGCAATAATTATATGTCATTAACTCTCCTCACTGAGCAGCCTGAAACACCAGCCAAATGGGCAGATTCACTTTATGTTTATGTTACTGGGTTAGAAACTAAAATAATGGTCTGCCTCTCCACCTGGTCTGCTTCATTTTCTGCCCGTTTTCAGTGGCATAACCAGCCACTAGACCCTCCCCAGAAAGAGAGCAGGTGATGCATGGCACAGTTGGGGTTGGAGGATGCCGCTGCCCTGCTCCTGGTGACACATCCCTTCTGAGAGCCTGCAGCTTCTGGCAGGTGACCCAGTGGCACACAGTGGGTGAGACTGCACAGGGTGTGCCCTGGCTCAAGCAGTGGCTCTCAGTGCTCCTGTGCTGCTCTGCCCTTGGTCACATCTGCTCCATCTCCCCCCTCCGTGCACAGCAGTGCCAATACCTCTCTCCTGACTCACTCATGACACACTCTGTGTGCACTGCTCAGGTCATGGTCGCAAGTCACCCCTGCAAAAGAACCTTTGTGAAACATCCCTAAGAAATTCAACTTTAATGTCAGAGCCAGTGGGATGGAGATTTTCAGAGATTACAGCAAGTCAGCTATCATGACTAGTGACCCCCAAGGCTATTTTAATAAAAATAATGTATATAAATGATCACTTTTAAATAGCTTCCTTCCCAAAAGCCTGCAGAAATTTTTCCTTTCACTGCTCGTTTGTTCAATACCACTGGAGCAGTCAATGAGACAGAGTAAAGTGCCTCAGCAGAGCACAGTTTTTTGGTAAGAGAGCAGAACTGAACTCTGAACTCAGGTCATTTCCAGATGGTATAGTTTGAGGAGAGAAGGCAAAACAAATGGTCTGCCTACATGTCATGTAAAATAATCAAGTGGATAATCTCAGGCCTCCAGTACTTACCCATGCACAGACAGGTTAGAAGCTGATCCCAGAACAGCTCTTTCAGTAGCTGAATTTCCTTTGTTGCTTTTTAACCTTAATAGCTCTTTAATTACTATTCTTATTTTCAAATCAAGTATACATCTGTGTCATATTAATGAATATTCATTGTCACTGGAGAGGTATTAAATACATTTTTACCTGTGTTTCCAAGGGAATAGATGCCAGCTGTGTGTACTATTATCTAATTTCAGCCTGTCCTCAGCACTGTAATAGTATTAAGACCTATTAGAGAAGACACTATAAAATAACCATGGTTATTTACTTGTTTTACACTAGCATGTAAGGATTCCTGCCAAGATCATGGCTCTGCTGTGCAAGGCTTTTTGCAGACTATAGCACAAGAGGTGGCCTTGCTTGACATAGCTGACACCTGAAATGGGAAACACAACAAAGTGCTGCAGCAAGGATGTAGCAGTGGAGGATGTGGTCATTTGAGTGTCTTTTAGTTGCTTGGAGGGCTCTGCCTGACTTTATTGCCTTTGATAGCATGTGAGTACTGTGTGGAACAGATGGGTTCATGCTACAGATATCTGCTTTGTGATTGTATGTCTCAGCAGCAGAGGCTGCTTAAATCCAGGGAAGGCCTCCTGCTGCAGCTCTCATCATACAACCCCCCAGTGCAAATCCACATATGGTTAACCTCTGTGCTTGCACTAGGCCTGCCAGTATCTTACACTTTCTTATCTATATTCATTCTGTTATAGGCTATAGATGAAGCAGAAGGCTGTCCACTGTTCAGAAAATATCAGGCTGTCCTATAATTTCAATGAATGTGATTGAATCCCATGCTTCTTAGCTGCTTCTGGCTTTCTGCAAGGGCTGGAATGAGATTCCTCTCATGAATAATTGTCCTGGCAGTAATGCTAGCTGGGCTCCTTTCTCAAAATGTATGAGTCTGTACATGAAGTGTGGATGAAAATTTGGGAGTCTCCTGTGCTCCAGACTAACTGAGGTGAGAAAGTATCCCATTTTCCCATGCCAACACTGAAACTGTTTGCCTTCTGAAAGACAGACACCTCTGGGTGCAATTTCCCTAGCTGGTTCCCTCCTATCCCAAGAGATCTGGGCAGCAGCATTTCCCTATTTCTTGTCTATGACACTGATCTAGAAGGGATAAGATCAAGCTCTTGGGTTAACATAAAAAACCTGGGGAGAAATCCTGGGGAGAAAGTTTTCCCTCTGAGCACATACATGAAAGTCCTGGGCATCAGTCCAGAAGACGGAGGCACGGAGTTTATAGGTCTGGGAGAGGGATCAAAGAAACCTGCAGCAGCCACTTCAGAACAGGAGGAAGACAGCTCTAATAAAGACTCTTGGGAATACATGTCATCACTGGTGCCCTTGCCTTTGAGGGCAGCAGTTACTCTGACTCCTGAGCTTCTGGCTGTTTCCAGACAGTTCCTGTCCAGCTGCAAGTGTGCACATCTGGGGCAGGGTGAAAGTCCTGAACAGCCTGGCTTTGCACTTCCATGTCAACTGAGAAACCTTCTTGCATCCAACCTCCAGGCATCCAACACAGGCCTGTGGCCATGCCTGGGGGCACCAGGAAAAATCATCCTACCAGCCATTTCCAGATTTCTCTTTGTATTGCCCAAGAGCCAGGAAAAGGATAAGAAGAAAGATGCAGGTATGATATCTTCCTACAAGCAAGTGAACAAGGGAGACAGACCTTGCTCTGCTTTTTTGCCTTGCCAGCCAGGAACCCCTGCCAAGGGCTTGCTGCAAAAATGATTGCCCTAGAACTGAAACAGTATTTTTCTCTTCCCCCAGGAAGAAAAACTGTCCTTTTCTGTGGTGTCCAAGACAGCTGCACCTCCCAGGTGTTTTTGCAGCCCATGGCAGGCACAGCTGTGTCTACCTAAGCACTTCTGGTGGGAGGTTTCTCAACAGGGTTTGGCAAAGCTGATGACAGCACCCACTTGGCATATAGGGTACCAGGAACCAGCTTTCCTGAACCTGCTCTGTTGTTTTGGGGGTGGGTTTTTTTTTGTTTTTTGGGTTTGTCAGATGAAGGATCACCCCCTAGCTAGAGGTGCAGGATGAAACCATGAGAACACTGCAGGGCATTTGAGGCCCCACAGGCCACCATCTCCTCCAGTGGTACGAGGGCAGCCTGACAAGAGAGGAGCAGTGAAGGCTGAGGAGCCCTGTGGGTGTTGAGTGCATAGGCAATGAGTGCTTGCCATCTGCTGGGAGGCAATCAGCCTGACAGGAGACACTCTTGGATGCAGGAAAAAGAGAGGCTTGAGCCAGTGTCCCTGAAGAGCTGGATGACATTTGGGCTTGCAGAGAGAGCAGGAGGAGTATCCTCTGAGGAGGGCAAGCACAAAGCAGTCAGGAAGCTCTGGTCTTGGGCACATGAGGGCTGACAGAACTCAGTGCAGGATTTTAACATGCTAATACCCCCTTGAGCCCTCCTTGGAGGTGCCTGACCTCCTTGCAGAGGTGGCAGAAGGCAGTTAGGTGTTTGTGTAACTAATGAACCCCAACTCATTAATTGGTAGCACTGAGCAGAGCCCTGGTGTGGTAGCATCCCACATTTCCACAGCACAATTTGCCAGTGTCTTTCAAGCTGTCTGTGTGCTGTTCACAGCATATGCCACTCCTGTCACAGCTTCCCCTCACACTCCCCACAGCACCAAGATACTGCCCTGCCTTTGACATATTCTCAGGATTCAGCCATTTGTTATGCCACCAGCACATCCAGCCTGACTGGCATGGAACATCCTGCTTCCTATTGCATCAGCTCCTGGGAACACATGTCCTGAAGAGTCCTCAGTCTTCCCAATGAGATTTTATTAATGTCTAGGAGGATATAATCAGATTTCCAGCACAAGGTCTCGAAGAGCTGGTCTACTGATAGATGGACTAAACCTTCCCTTGCAATACAGGTATTGGTACCCTAGGTGGAAGTCATATTATTACATTGTGAGGTGTTTGTATTATCAAAAGCAGCATCAGCCTTCAGGGCCTGCTATCCCACTGCTGCACTGAATGAAATGGTGCACAGCAGGAGCAAAGTCAGGGAAAGCTCTGGGGTACTGGTTGGTACTCACCTGGTATGGAAACCACCACAGGAACCTGACAGGGTATAGACTGTGTTCTTGCCCTTTTAATTCAGAAAGATAAGAAACAAAAGTGGTAGCATCAAATGTCTTTAATTCTCTGCATTTCATGACAGAGGAGGCCCAAACTCCTGTTTAGGTATTCACATATTCCTGGAAGGCAGCATTTTCAAATGATAGTTTTTCTCCCTAGCAGAGCCTGCCTGCAACCCTACATGCAGTGAGCTATTTGGGCACATCTGCAGAAGAAGGGGGTGCAGGACCTTCCTTCTCCTCTCTCTGGCTCAAACCGCAGACACATTTCTTCAGTGGCAACACCATTTTAAGCAGCATTTAGTTCAGGCACTTATTTCCAGCCCTCCTCTACCTGCTAAACCATCTGGTCTAAGTGTTACTGTAGCTTTGTGGCAAACAAGATGGGGAAAATGATCCAGGATAAAATAATTGCAGCAAGACTTTCCCCCCAGAGTCTCAGAAGAGTGAGCACAGGCTGTGTGGAAGGGTAGGAGGAAGCAGCAAAATCCCTTTCTACAGCGTGGACTGGGAATCTACGCTTTGCATAATATCAAAAGAAAAGTAGAAGAGACTGAATAAAAATCAAGCACTAGAAACAGGAGAAAGTAGTGGCCTCCGACTCTGATTTTTTGCATTTTTTTTCAGATTGTTCCTATCAATTGTTATTCACATTTAGAGCAGGGATAGAAAAATTGCTTTGACCAGGAGACTATCTCCAAATATCTCTTCCTAAATTCAGCCCAAATCTATGCTCCACTCTTTTCTAATTTCATTGTGTAAGTAAGAAACTCCCCAAAGAAGGCCTTACTTAGACCAAGTTGTGTTGTATATAAGCTTAGTGGAAACCATGAGCTGGGGTTGGAGTGTAGGTTTGTGTGGCACTCCAGAGATACTCCAGTGAATGGATGTTCTTTTCAAATCTGGTCAGAATCAAATAGCCCCCCAGGAAAAGAACAAGCTTGGCAACTCCAGGTACACTTCCAGATTGAAGATGCTCAGTAGAATGACTCTGGAAAAGTTTTCTTCAGTAAATTATGAGGAAGGTTAGAAATAATTTCAGTCTAGTAATCCTCTAAAGGGGTCTAGTAAATCTAATCTTTGATTAGTGTCAAGATCTTTAAAATCAGAAGAAAGACTGCCAGTAGAACGCCATGCTCCCCTCCCTGAGTAGTCATGCCTGGCAGCCTCTTGCAGAGCTTCTTGGCTTTAATGTACATATTACTCCATCTAGTGGCTTTAAGGTTCCAGCCTCCAAGAGTTTAAAACTCTGTCCTGGCACCAGCTGGAATTCAAACCTCTGCAGCAGCTTTGCCATCACCACTTTTACCTCCATCTGTTGAGAAGAAAAACAAACTGTCAGTGACAGCAACTACAGCTTGGACTGCAGCTGCTTAAAGTTAGTCTACTATCTTATACTGCTTTGTCAATAAAGAGATTTAAAAGTTCAATGTTACTCTGTTAATGCAGCTGGTTGAGTTTGGGCAGGAAACGTGTGACTTCCTGACTAAAGTATTCTGAGCACTGGTGCTTAGCTGAGCTCACAGCACAGACCCAAAGCACTGGCCTCTGGCTGTCCTGGAACGCTCTCTGCCATGCTCACACACATGAAATTGTTCCTTCTGTCCAGGGAGCCCTCTCCTCACCTTCTCTGTGCCAGTTCTGGCTTGTGTCCTCCTCCAGCTGATGTCTTCCCTGCCTTCATTCTGTCAGTGGCAGCCATGGGATGATCCCCAAGACCCCCTGCACATCTCCTGTGTGCCTGACTTGGCTGACAAAGGAGTGCTGACTGTGATTCCCATCAAGGGGTTTGGATTCAAGCAGGCTGACCCAGGACAGTTTGGAGGGAGTGCAGTCTGCTGCTCTTCCCTGCAGATACCTTGGCTGCATGGATGTCTGCTCTTGTGACAGCATTTGAGAGACATGCCTGTCATGGGCATGGGGGGAGACCTTCCCTCTGAGGAGAGGGTCAGTGCACAGGGCATCAGCGTGGCCCTGGTACCCACCACCACCCATGGGCAGCACACCCTGAGCTGGCCCAGTGCCTGCTATCCAAGTGTTGTTCCAGGCCTCTACTCACCTGTGCAAACACCTGCCCGATGCAGGATCGGGGTCCCAGGGAGAATGGAAAGTAGCAGTAATATGGTCTGCAAAGAAAAATGTTCAACATGGTCACCCTGACAACTTGGTTGTAAAGAAACAAGCAAATATTTCATCAGCAGCAAGGAAATTATCTAAATATCCCATCACCTATCAGACTTTTTGAAGCAGTCTCCAAATTAACTCTCTTTTTTGCTTCAGAGCAGCAATACAGCTCAGCAGCATGTTTCCTTGTCATCTCTCCTTACTGTATGGCTCAGCTGCTGGAGCTATTTTGATGCATGCCAGCCTTATTTCAAAGCTGAATGTCAAGCACACTCTAAATGCTCTTCAGCCTGTCATGAGGATGTCACAATCCACCCAATTCCTGCTCCTTTGGGCAGCTCTGAACCATGTGAGTGTGGGGGTGTTTGGTTTAGGAGACCAGACTAACTCTAGGCTGAAGGAAAACTCCTGAGTCACCAAGTGGCTGGTGCTGATCTCTGCATCTGTTTTGTCACTCACTGGTCCCTTCTGTTGCACTCCTGACCACTGATTAGACTTAGGCTGCTTGCCCAGGTGGCTGAACAGCATCTTCCCTCCCTCAGCCCCTTCTCCCCTCTCCAATATGGAGACATTTCAAGCACCCTGGGACCAGGGCTGTCACACATTAAATGCTTGCATTGTACTAAGGCAAATATTCAACCTGGTTTGGGCCCAAAGCTTTGGCCTCAATATAAACATTTAATAACAATAACATTGGTCCTTTTTTTGTAAGGTAATGTGTTCTAAAGAATTCTTGAGAAAAGCTGTGCATTATTGCTCTCTGCTTACATTTGGATGATTTAGTGTTACTCATACTGGAATGGAAAAATAGTTTTATGCTACTTTTCTTTCCCTTAAAATCTCTTCCTGTAATGGTTTCTTAATACATATTTAATAACATGGGAGTAAAAAGAAGCTCACTTAGGTGCATCTTTGCTGAATCGATCTGGATCAAAAGTAAGTGGATCCTTGAAAAACTTTTCCATCCTTCCCATTATGTAAGTGTTGAGCTGGTGGGAAAGAGTTTATTTTTGTTAGTCAGGAGCAACACACTGAAAATGCCTCTTACTGTCAGAGATATAAAACCATAAATGCCTTCCACTCCCCAGCCCCAACTGCAAGTCTTAATTCACACACCAGTTTTGGCCAAAATATTAGAGAAGTCAGTTCAAATATGCCCAGGGAAGATTTTGGCCCTCTCATCCACAGGTCCTCTACATTTGGATAAACTGGAGCTGCTGATGGAGGATGGGACTCACAAAGACCGTGGTGTTGGCAGGAATTCTGATGCCATTGACAACGAGCTCCTTCTCCAGCCTGCGGAGCGTCCCCGAGACGGGCGGGTACAGCCGCAGCGACTCCTTAAAAACCTGTGTCAGCAAAAAGCACAGGAGATCACTCAGGTCATACACTGTAGGAAGCAGAAATTAAATTAATTACTTCCCTCTGGCCTTCCACTTTAGCTAAGTGGGGGATTTTGACTTTTGAAACGGATGCTGGTCTATCTGCCTTGGACTCCTGTGGGCAAAATATGGCTAAGTCAGCTCCTGTAGGCCTGGTTTTTTCTTACAGCTGGTAAAATACAGAGAAAAAGACACAAAACCCAGAAGAGCTCCTGCAACAGATCTAACACCTCAAGTCAGGTGAACAACCAAGAGAAAAAGTATTAGGAAACAAACTCAAAGGGAATATCTAGGAGTGAATTCCCCTATCCCTGATGAGTTGTTCTGGGCACTGGCTGCCATGAGGGTGGGAGATTGCTCCCACCTCCTTCCCACTCTCAGCTCCTGCCTTTGTCCTGCTTCCGCTGCTTGAGGAGCTGAGCCAGGTCAGAGCCCCAAAAAGACAAAAAACAACCTGGCAAAAGAAAATGAATAGGGAATGTTGAGAAAAAAAAAAATGGAACAAGACCATTTCTTTTGGTGTCAGTGAGCTGTAAGAATGGCTTATTTCATCAAAGTGAAACCTAATTAACAGTGCACATGAGCATCGCACTGAAAATGCAATTAACAGTGTGCATGCACAAGTGGACTAATGAAAAAGAAACCTGGACAAAAGGATTCAGAATTGCTGAACAACAGGAGAGGAGTCCCATAGTCTCTGATACTCCAGTGATGGACTGGCTCTGACCAAGGGTGACTGATTTTGGTTGTACAGATTCAAGCTTGTGCTGTTAAATAAATGGTCTGCTTTGAGAACCTCTCATGTGATCTGTCTCAAAACTGAAAGGCTTAGATACCTCATCCTAATTGGAGTGGTATAATTGTGATGGTGTTTGGAGAAGCCTAAGGAAGCCTGCTGATTTCTGTAATCACATAGAATTGCCTTTTTCTTGTGAGAAATAGACCTATGAAATCTATCTGCTATCAAAGCACAGTAATTTGTGGGACGGGATATGCCAAATGGTAAAACACTGTTGCTCACCTCAGCAGGGCAGTTTAAAACAAAGAGGATCATGACACACTACTAAAATCACAGGGAAATTTATGCAGAACAGCTGCCAGGACTGTGATTCAGGCTCTCCTGAGGGCTACTGGTGTCCCCCATCTTGTAAAGAAAGGAAATGCAACACAAACACTGGCTAATAGCCAACCCTAGCTTTGCAGTTCATTACCAACCAGCATTTCTATACATAAGACCTCTTTTAGGACCAAACTCTTTCCCCCACCACCCCCGAGCGACTGAAGAGGGTTTCAAGACTGAATAATGAAAAACTGACATTAGAAAACCCAGCCATTATTTTTGGCTATCCTCAAATCCCACTTTATTGCATATAGTGAGATCATACCTCGAAATGCTTTAACAATAATCAAAGAAAAAATAGAGCGGTGAATTAGTAAAGTGTGTGGGTTTCACACACAGGTTGGGCTCAAAGTTGCACACCTTTCTTAAAAGCTATTGTTTCATCTTAAACAGATAGGGATTAGGCAACTCTACTCTAGCTTCCAGACTGTTAATAATTAAGGAAAGCAGTGAAGGCATCTGTAAATTTGAGGAGCACCTTCTGGGCTGCTGCAAATGTGTGGGGCTACCTTTTGCTGACTCTCTGGGGACAAACACTATCAGGATAAAAGATTAGCCAAGTTTTTAAAATTTTAAAAGTGTGGGGCTCCTCCATGACATGTCAGAGGTGCTACCAAACAGCTCTGCCTGGTATCTTACCTCACTCCTACAGTACCTGTGATAAGTAGGTGAGCTTGCCAAGATCCTCATAGTCAACGTCTCTCTTGGCACCAAGAACCTCATCCACTTCAGCCTGAACCCTGCAGTTCAATTAAAACTCATTAGCTGCAGATGTCTGTTTCTTGCTAGGCAAGTTGATAAATTACATTAGTTTACTTTCCAGACATTGATCTGGACTTAAACACCCATCCTCAGGCAAAATGCCAACCAATTTCCATCCAGGCCTCCTGAACTTATACCTCATATCAGGATGAGGCAATGTGCATACAGGGCAGCTGAATCAGGTGAGATTTGGCACCCTTATGTATAAAGGCTTTGAAAAAAAGTCACCTAGGTGAAACTGAAATAATCCATCTTAAGGTTTTTCTTTTTATACATTTTGGATATATTGGTACCATGAAGCTGTTTATTTTGGAAGGGAGGCTAGAATTTATTGGGAACTGATCCTATCTTTTTAATAACCCTTACAATTAAGTTCACCTTGAAATTAACATCAAGCTGGGTCTAAAAATTGGAGCACACATACCTTTCCAGTATTTCAGGATGCTGACCCAGTGCCATTACTGTAAATGTCATCTCATTGGCACTCGTGTCATGACCTAATGATAACAAAAACCAGTTTAAAAGTTAGTATGAAATAATAACACAATACCAAGATGGTCTTCTAGAGTGATTGTGAATAGGAAGTTTTAAACATCAAACCACAAATATTTTATTTCAAATATGCTAGAAAATAAAGGAAATAATAAAAGATATGTAAAGATTACGTAAAGAGCTTTCAACAATGACAAGAAAAGGACACAGCTGGCAAAGCTATGACCCATCTTGCCCAAGTCAAATCTGCAGTGGTTGCATGCTGCACCTACTGGTCATGAGCTCCCTAACAGGAAGGCCAGTGAGGTCCAGGATTTGCCCTGTCATATTAGGGGACACACAATTCTGCCAAAAAGGAAGGATTTACTGGTTTTCAGGAAAAAAAGAGCTTTTTAACATCTATCTTTGAAAGGACTCCTTTACGTGTTAGGATGACCCTGCTTGAGCAGGAAGATTGGACCAGAAGACCCTTTCAACCTTACCCACTTTTGACTCAGATGTGGACACTTTCCCCTCTTTGTCATGGACAGACATAAATATTATTTTAAAGCATTACAGAAAACAGACTTCTGCAAAGATGTCTGCTGCAATAACATCTTTCTTGCCAAAGAACAGCATTTTAACCTCACCTTCTTATGAACCTAAATCCACTTGATCTGCAAAATGTTGTTTATCTCACATAATTACTTAGCCCATACATTTTCTGATTTGCCTGACAGTGCCTTCTCCTACTTAGGCAAGAATGACATTTAATCATGTGGGTGAGGTGATGTAAAGACATGTTGAATATGTAAAAGATGGCTTTGGTGAGGTTTAGCAGAATCTGGGTGGAAGGGCCAGAACCCCATAAGGAATAGCCTTGCACCAGCCTGGCATTATTTGCTGCGTTGATATCACTGAAAGAGGATAATATATCATTTTCCTGTGAGAAAAATAAGAGTTCTCTTCAGACCTCACCCAGCTGGTTCTATGCCAGTGCAATACTGCTGAGTTCCAACCAAGAGACTCCTGGTTGCAGCAGCATCACATGGAGTCATGATTTTAATCATGATGTTAATTATGATTAACAAGGATGTTAGTCATGACCTTGTAGACAGCTCAAGAATGAGTACAGCTTCCTACATGACATATCCAAGCTAAAATAGTTACCAACCTGCAACAAAGAAAGTGATAAAGTTATCCAGAATGTTTTCATCATCTCTAGTCTTCTCCAGAGCTGTCAAGATAGAAAAACAATTGGAATTAGAAAATGCCCCTGTGCCCCAGGTGGACCAGCCAGAATCTTTGCCCTGTTTGGCACATATTGGCTGAGGTGGCATTGAGAGAGGATACTGAGTGAACATTTCAGTGGTGACTTGTGACCAGTATTTGATCCAACAAAAAGAAACAGGGAATTTTCAAAACAATTCTCACTATCTTCAGTGTGAAAACAACTTTAAAGGAAGATCCTGAAAACAATCCTCCATGAGTTTCACAGCAAAACATACCACAGAGGAATTCACTCAAACAGCAAGGTGTCTCTTACCATCTCCCTTCAGTATCTGTGTAAGAATATCCATTGTGTCTTCTTTCCCATTCTGGATGGCTTCTCTCCTCCGGTCAATGCACTCCTTCCCCACACGTCTCAACAGCCTTACACTCTCCCTGGCCTCCTTTACCAGCTTCTGATGCCCTGGCATGAACTGAATACAGAATTTCTTTTGTCATTTTATTCCTTTTGCTGGTAAGAAATAATGTCAGTGGTATTTTACAAGTGAGCACATTGTTTTTCATAAATGACACTTGTCACAAAAACGTTTGCTCTCCATGCAACAAACTGAATGCCTGCAGGATGAAGGGTTTGGGTTGAAATAAGAAATATTTCAATCTGTGCCTGCTGAAGTCATGTCTTGTCAGAGCTGATGTTTTGGGCACTGTGAGCAAAATTCATCACTTCTCCATGGAAAGAAACTGCAGCATGCAATGAAGAATCTCACCCTTGGTCTCAAAAACGAAAACAGGAGCTCTAAAAGACTGCACTACAGCTTTCATGAGACACTGAAATAATTCTTTAATATCTCATATTACATTCATTAATTTCTAGTAGATGAATTTGGGTTGAAAATGTAATTTTTTTCACAGCAACAATGCTCAAATTTCTTCCACCCTGAATGAAGGTTGCCATCCTTCTTGGATAAATGGAAAAAAAATCTCAATTTTTAATGGGCAGGAGAACATAAAACCATATCAGAATGAGACATATGTAGGGGGAACAAAAGAAAAAAAGAAGCACTAAATATTAATGTTAATTTCACAAGTTTTTTTAAAACACTAATGAATTTTATCTTTATGCACACTGGAGGGATAGATCTACAGATGACTGTTTCCCTGACATATATGGACCTTGCACAGCTCCATGAACTCAAGCAGGAGCAGTTGAATGTGAGGAGAGGGCTGAAGTGAGAAGAATACAGACCCTTATGAAGGGGTTGCGTGCCTTGTTCAGTCCCTCCATAATCTTTGCCACTGCGTTGGGTAAAGGTGTCTGGTCATCACTCAGTGCATTGAATTCCAAGCCAAAGGCTACCTGAGAAGCAGGAGAGAAAAAGGCAGCTTGCTGTGGTGGAGGTGAAAGAGCAGGAGAGCCTCAAAGCACTGCCTTTCCCCCTAAAAATATCTCAGGGTAGATCCTACCTTGCAGGAGGCTGCGAGGGAAGGGCAATATTACGATTTGTCCTTGTTTGGGTGCATTAATAATTCTACTCTCCATTCCTCCCAAACTGGTTTGCACAGAAAGGGAAAAGGCATGTCATTGCTGACATGCAATGGCAATAATACAACCTCCAACCATGAAAGAGCCCTGGTGTGTCCCTTTTAGCATGGAGGGGTGGGAGGTATGAGGCTGAAAGGACTTTTGCAAAGGGTCCCCATCCTGCAGGCCACACCTGGACTATGCAGACCCTTCCCTAACTGCCCTTTCCCATGGCTCAGCCTGAATGGAAGTGGCACAATTAGTCCTGCAGGTCTTCTGGCACTGCTGAGTAAAGGTCTTTCTCCCTGCTTCCAGCTCCTGATCCCATCCTGCTGCTGGTAGGCATTACTTCCATCTCTTCCTGCCAGTCACAGAGGAAACAAGAAAGGGGCAGCTGGTACCTTTCCAATGATATCCAGAGTCACCCGGTTCATCATCGACAGCATGCTAAACTCTGTTTTTCCATCTGCCTTTTCCTCTAGTTTCTCCATCAGCTCCTCTGCTTTTTCATTAAAAGTTTCCATCAGACCAATCAGGTAGCTGAACAATCAATAAAGATGAGTAATGGGGGCTCTGGAAAGGACATCTTTGCTCAGATAAAATAACCTTTGTTATTTTCCATAGAAAACTACATGTAAAGCTTTTTTAAATTAAAATTAATTTGCCTTAATACATTAAAAAGCAAACATAGAATGAGCTACATTCCTCTTACAGCAGGTTGTAAGAGATTCTTAGAGAGCCCTGCTCTGCCCTGCCATGTAATTAACATCTGTCATGGCAAAGGTTGGTGACCTGTGCCCATCAAGGCACATGGACTTTATCTTTGGACCCTACCTACAATGCATCAAGGCACTCAAGGGAACCAGACCAACCCTCTGCCTTATCTTTTCCAACAGGATAAGGCAGCCATAACCATGCTCCAGGATAAACAACCTTTGGATCTTTCTGCCATCACTGAGGTCATAGGGGTGTCACTGCTCCATGGGAAGTCTGGTCAAATTATACTTAGCGTGGGAATGGAGTGCTGGATTCTAAGTTAAATATGATTTTGGTACTGAACATTGGGGTCTTTTTCATCCAAATATCAAATAATGGCAGGGAGAAGCATCAAGTAACAGCTAGGTTATCCCAGAAATATTTGCCTTACCTTCGGCTGAAGGCCGGATCCATTATCCTCCGCTGCTTGCGCCAATGCTCATGGTTGCAAACTGTGACCAAGCCATTCCCTAGAAACCTAGCACACAGGAAAACAAGGGAAGGAACAGTTTTATCCAAGGGAACTTGCTGAACCCCGTGTAGTAGCAGATACAAGTTTTTCACATCTGTTTTCTTTTATTTTTCCCATGTAGGGAGCACCTTTGAGTATGCAATCATTGCATCACTGTGGTCAACAACAGAACCACAGATATTTTTCCCAAGTAGGTGTGGACTGCTGAGTCCCATAAGATGCTGGTTCCTTACAGCTGTTATGCAAATAATTAATATAATAACTCAATTTTTTTTTTTTTTTTAAGCTTCAGACTTACAAAAAAAATTCCTTGTTTTTGGAATTGAATTTAGAATTTGCAAACTGCCATGCCTTATGGAGTGCTCTAAAATCAGTGCTCTGAAATCTGAGAAGTCTGATGATGGTCTTCAGCAGACTGCTCTGAGACTAACTGAACATCCCCAGGGGAAAAAAGATATGTGATCAATGTAAAACAAAATCCAACATATCCTCCTCCGTGACTGGGAAGACATTTGACTTGACATACAGCTTAATAGATACATGCTGCTTACATGTGTCTGAAATTAGAAAATAATCCCCATACTAAGGTAAATGGTCTGAGTCAAAATGTCATGTCTGTGACATTATTAATCTTGCACTTATTTTCAGATCACAGCGGCTTCAGATGGGTTTTGCCTACCTCTCACCAAATAGGCTGAAGAGAGTACCATACACTGTTGGATCCTTTGGGTGCTGTGGTGACATCAAGAACTCCTAAAATCAAATCTCAGGTCAGTAAATACTGCAATCCATTTCCCAGACAAAACACAAAATTTCACTCACACACATTTACTCTCTTCTTCTGCAGTAACAGTCTGAAGACCAGATGAATTATCTGGTGTGCCCTGATTCCCCAGTTCCTTGCTTGCTTTGCATGCCTCTAGCACATTTTTGCCCAATGTCCTGAAATCTCACTCTGTTGTAATAGCAAAGATTTAAAGAAAGAAACCTGGTCTCTCGTGCTCCATTCATTTGAGATATTAAGCTCTTGCACAGAGCCTGCTTTTTACAAATGGAAAATGTTTGCTATATGTGCTGTTTAAACAAAAGTAATAAAATAAATGAACTGATCAAGGAATAGATAAATCAGGACAGCCTGGAGAGCAAAGCACCTCATCCTCCTAACCCAGCCAGAGCCAAGCATAGATTGGCTGCTCTGTGCTCCTCTGATCATCAGGAATCAGCTCTACTGTTATGGAGGGATGGGCTGATCCCCACTATTGATTTGGCTTTATTTTTCACTACCTTCACTCCTTCAGGACTGACAATCAATACTGAGATTCTGTGAAAGGCATTCACTCGTACAACAGGTCCATATTTCTCTGCCCTGTAAGAAGAGAAATTTTTTAAAAAGAGAACTATGGTACAAACTACCAACATATAACAGCTCAGACCTAATAACCTCAAAGGACCAGAGCACACTGCAGTGGGATTTACTGCAGTCCCCAGCCAATAAAGCCATTAAGAGAATCACAGGACAGAATAATCAAGGTTGGAAGAGATCTTCAAGATTGTCTGATCCAACCATGAACCCACCACCACCATAATCACCCCTAAACCATACCCCCAAGTGCCACACCCAGATGTCTCTTGAACATTTCCACAAAATTACTCCACCACCATCCTTATTCCAATGGCTAACCATTCTTTCAGTGAAAAAGTTTTTTCTAATACCTAATCTGCTCTGAAAGATCAATGCTCTCTTTCTAGCTCCCTTTTCAACCTTCTGAATGATGATAATTATGTAATTTTGTAAGGATCTCTGGGCCTTGATTTCCCCATATATGCTACAGGACTACCCCATTCAGTGTTATTGATGTGCCTCAACTTACCACTGCAGGAAGAGATCTGGTGTAAACTCCCGGTTCTTCACCATTCTCCATATGATTGGCAGGTGTCCAAACAAAAAGCTGCAGAATATGAAGGTTGAGTGTCATGAGCATGCCAGTGTAGGGTTTTGTATGGATTGCAATCCTTGTTGCTCAGTGAGTGTTGCTCATGCTGTCCTCGTAAGGGAAGATGAAAATAACTCTGAGCTGTGCCAATGCCCAGCCCTCACCAAGCTGGTAAACTGGGGACCAAAGACAGGCTGGTGCTCACATGCAGCCAGGAAGACCAGCCCAGAGATGAAGGACAAGGTCTTTTTCTTATGCTTATTATATGAGATGTTTGGGTCTGCATGGGAGCCCCCATGAATTGCTTTGCTTTTTGCCTGGCTGACTGAATCTTGACTGCAGCTATTACATTGAAAGAGGCATTTGAATTAAATACTCTTTAGTACATGCTCATCCCTGGTAAGTGTAACTTAATTTCTGTCAATTTCTGCTATGGGATTTCTGCTAAGGGAAATTAGATACCATCTCTTTCTGTCCAAAATTGCATCATTTCAAATACTGAGGAGGATAATTACTGGCTAATATGGAAATTGAAGAAATTAATAAAAACTTGAATTTTGAATAAAAACATAAAGATCAATTCCTTCCTTTAACTGTGAGTGGTGAATTACCACTGGCTTTGCATAAACCTGAGGGAAGATTTGGCCAAGCTCCCCTCTAAATGAAGCAAGCTGCACTCAAGATCTGTTTTCCATTTGAGAGACAGCCAGGCTATCCTCGTTTTCAGTATAAATAAGCTATGGTGGAAAACAGGCTCTTATTTTATTACTGTTGGAACTGGGAGGCACTTAAAATAACAAGAATGCAACAAAGTTATTCATCATCTACAGAAACTTTTATCTACAGAAACTTA
Organism: Aegithalos caudatus; assembly: GCA_013389925.1. Taxonomy (NCBI): domain Eukaryota; kingdom Metazoa; phylum Chordata; class Aves; order Passeriformes; family Aegithalidae; genus Aegithalos; species Aegithalos caudatus. The sequence continues at coordinate 688,564 of WEIU01014823.1, forward strand.
ATCCTCCAGTTGTCTGATTCCTCCTTTGTAACCGTATTCCAAAAAGATGTGAAAGCCCCAAATACAACACAATTCCTTTGTTAGCTCTGGAAACTGCTCTGTCTGCATTACAGGAAACGAGGTCCCACTCATGGCTCCTCTGGTGTGCCATCGCTCTACAGTGTTACTTCACACCTCACAATGAAACTAAGCACAAGCAGATCTAGGTATGACAAGAACATCCTCTCTCTAGTCTTGGTATCTGACCCTGATTACACTTCAGTAGGCTGAAGCCTGGAGCTGGGCAGGAGTGAGTGGTGTCCCTGTGAGGCTGTGTATGAGTGCCGGTGTCTCCCTGTGGCATGTTACGGAGAGCATGCACACCCACATGGGTTAAGTGGGAAGCTCACACACTCCTGCAGGAACCATGACTCCTTGTGACAGTGCTGCCACCGCCTTGCTGGCAGCTTTCTCGCTGCCCCTTATAACTTATGACATTTTTATTTATTTTTGGCAGAAGCTAAACACCTGGCTTATGAAGGAGAGACGGAAGGTGCCTGGTGGAGTTAGTGTCAATGTACTCCTGGAGCAGTGTGGGTCGGCTGGCGCTGCTGGTCCCTCTGCGTGGCTGCGCTGCTGTCAGTCCCCTCTTCGGGGTCATGAGCAAACGCACAGCTCGGGTGGGCGACTCCAAAGCGCGCCTTGGTGCCCCTGTGGCCACCCGGGACATGTAGGTCAGGACACGCAGGCCCGGCCAGGCAGGCCGTGCGACCCTGTGCGATCCTGTGAGATCCTGTGCGACCTTGTGCGATTCTGTGCGATTCTGTGCGACCCTGTGCGATCCTGTGCGACCCTGTGCGACCCTGTGCGATCCTGTGCGATTCTGTGCGACCCTGTGCGATCCTGTGCGACCCTGTGCGACCCTGTGCGATCCTGAGCGCCGCCCGGGCAGCGGGCACACACGAGCCCAGCCTGGGTGACCCCTCGCCGCTGCCCTTGCCCGCACCCGCCGGGCCCGGCCCGTTCCACGGACACCGGCTGCAGGGTTTATTTCCTGCTCTGACGGCTCCAGCCTGGCGGGGA
>WEIU01014823.1:689648-732052 GCA_013389925.1 Aegithalos caudatus
GGCGGGGACGGCCCCAGTTAAAGAGCCCGGCGGCGGCGGCCTGCGCTGGGAGCGCCGTGCTGCTCCGGCACAGCCGCACGGAGCGTGCCCCCGAGTGAGAGTATGGATATGGTCCAGAGGAGGACACGAACGTGCTCATAGCGCTGGAGCACTTTTCCCAGGAAGAGGGGCTGAGACAGTCGGAGCTGCTCAGCCCGGAGAATAAGAAGGCGCTGAGGAGACTTATTGCAGGGGCTGCAAGAGAGCTGGAAAGGGACTTGTTACAAGGGCATGTGGTGATATGACAAGGGGGAATGGCTTTGAACTTAAAGAGCGTAGATCTACGTTCAATATTGGGAGTAAATGAGGGTAGTGAGGCACTGGAACAGGTTGTCCAGAGGAGTTGTGGATGCCCTGTCCCTGGAAGTGTTCAAGACCAGGCTGAATGGGGCTTTGAGCAACCTGGTGTAGTGGAAGGTGTGTCCCTGACCATGGCTGGGGATGAAGGTGGAACTAGATAATCTTTATGGTCCCTTCCAACCCAAACCATTCTATGATTCTATGACAGATACACATATATATATGTGTGTGTGTGTATGGATGTATGCTTTTCCGGGTGGAGATGATGCTTTGCACAAGTGTGTGAGGAGGTCAGGAAGGATGCTGCACCTTCTTATGTTTGTTTACAAAAATATTTTAAGTAAAGCTTGTCTCTGAAGGCTCCTAGACAAACCAAGGAGTCCCAGGACAAGGAAGGCAGAGGCTTTTTGTTGACTTTTAACTGTATAAATTAGAAGAGACAAAGGAAATGTACTGTTGATGCCTGTAGGAATCAGTAGGTGAAGGTTTAGAGCAGTCTGTTTTGGACACCATATTATACGACATGCTTGTTCCTCATCCAGACATAGGAGTGAGAGCTGATACTGTTTTATTCAAAACAAGCATTCTAATACTCACACAAATTGCATAAGGATTGTAGGACACAAGAGACCAAGCCATAAAATGGTAGAAATTAATTTCTGATGAATGAAAAATAATGCATGGAGGAAGGCAAAATATGTGTATACATATCCATATATATGCAAGCCAGTTATATATATTTAGTGGTGCTACTTATTCAGGCATTTCACCTTAATGCTCAGTAGAGATCAAAGAAGCAAGCAGAGGATTGATAGGATTAGAAATGGGGGAGGAATAAAACAAGATGCCTGAATGTACTGGTAGAGACCTGGATAAACCCAGGGCACATGCACCATGTGGGAATACCCCATGCACTCTTCCTACCAACTCAGCAGAGGTGTACAGACAGAACAGGTTAAGCCTCAAACTGGAAAAAGGATGAGTGAGAGAGGTTATGACAGGTGTCAGGAAAACCACAAGTGGTTTGGAGATAATTAGGGACAAACTGAGTCATTACTTTGCATAATTCAAGAACAAGGAGGTACACACTGAAATGATCCAGCAGCAGGTATAAAAGAGGAATACATTTTTCAAAACAAATTGTTAAACTGGGGATCTCATGGCAACAAGCTGTTGTGGGAGCCAAGTAAGTAAGTTGGCTCACAAGGGGCCAGGGAAAGTGATGGAGGATGGCACCAGGAACCATCACTGGCCTTAGCAGGACCTCTGCACTTTGGGGATTTCTGACAGGAACAGCAAGACCCCAAATTGCTCAAGAAAACCAAGGAGGTATACAAACCATCTACTGCATCCTCCTTTCTTCCCATCCTGCCCTTAGTCCAGCAGCCTTTCAGTCACTGCAACAACCTCCATAGTCTCCTATAAACCCTCCCCTTCTTCCCTCCTTCTCAGAGCCTTGCTAGGTCACTCCACCAATGCTGCAGCAGGTCGTCTCCACTCCATCCCTTTGAAGGCTGCGTATCTTGCAAACGGGATGGCTGACACTCCTCTCCACCATTTCCACAGCTCTGAGTGCAGCAGGAGAAACAGGAGCAGGATCCCTTCAGCCCCACTCTTCCCAAAGGAAAACAAGCACAGCACCTATCAATCAGACTTTCACAGGACAGCCCCATTATACACTCCTTTCTCTGCACAGGCTTTGCTCAACCATCTGCAGGTAGCATACCAAGCTACCTGCAATTTTATCATGGGCATTTTACCATCTGGGTTTCTGCCTAGTTTGGCAGCACCAAGGGAGACACTGCAGGAGTTTCCATGCCATTTCCAAAGGGGTGCATTTTCCCTGCACCCCTCCCTCAGCAGCTCCCATCTGGTCATGCCTCTCTGCAGAAGAAAGGGGAAGATGTAAATCATGGCACCCATGTTTTTGTCCCTCCAATGCATCAATTGTCTGCCAGGCACCGTCAAGAGTCAGCTTGCTGCAGTTTCCAAGTGGAAACTGACTGTGCTAGAAAGCAACAATCTGCAGATTTCCTTGGTTTTCTTATTTGGCTTTCTGTTACACCCAATGTTAATATTGATTTTTCTTGAACTGGTAATTCATTCTTTGTCTCAAAATAATTACCTTATAACCATTAACTATTTTCCCCTCTGTTTAGAGTACATATTCTCAAAGACCATCATTATTATATAACGAATGTTTTCATTTATCTTGATTAAAACTACTTTTTTTTTCCCCTCTTCAGCCTGTGGTTTTAAAATTGCTTGTTTTCAGAAAAAAAAGCTATCATCCCTTCCCACTGGTCAGGTAGTGCATATGATGATATCATGTTATGAGTATCCATCACTAGAAAAGACACAGCTGATAGCAAGAATAGCATCACCCAGAGAAGGTTTAAAAACTAAAGCTAGCTGATGTTTAAAAACTAAAGCTAGCTGATGAAACCATGTTTTTAAACATATTAAATTAAATTCCTGATGAAACATTGATTTTCTGAGTTTCATCAATATTTTTTCAGCATACTTCAAGAATAGATCATAACTATCTGTAAGTTGTTCTTTCATTTGGAATCAGTCTCGGAATAATTCCTGTGAAAAATTCCTGCTTGTACCTTATTTGTGAGCAGCTAACTGGGAGGTGATAAAATATTTGGTATTTTATACATTTTGATGGGAAAGAGAGGCTCTGTGATACAGTTCTAATCCCTGACTAAATCAGGTAAGCTCTCAAAATTAGGTTTCTCAGGCAAATATAATTATGAGTTGATAACTCTCCTAAGTATTCATCCCGGGTACACTGCAGAAATATTTCCATCCTTTAAAGATGGACTTCAATAAAAGCATTTGTTTGTGTTCCAACAAACTTTAATACAACCCTTTGTTTATATTCTAGTGTGTTTCTATGCCCTCGAGTGAAGGACATGATCCCAAGACACTCCTGTGTTTATGGTCTGCCCGGGAGCCACACGCTGCGCTGGGGAGAAGGAGATGGGCTGGGCTGGGCTGGGCTGGGCTGGGCTGGGCCCTGGGCTGGGCCGGGCTGGGCCGGGCTGGGCCGGGCTGGGCCGAGCCGGGCTGAGCTCCCCGCGTGTCCCCTTGCTGCTGGGACCGAACTGCCACCGCGTGGACATGGTGCCAGGCTGCACATCCCGCAGGCGCGAGGAGCAGGAGAGATCTGGGAGCCGATCAGAACTGCAGAGGAACTGCTAACGGGTAAAGCTCCAAGGTGAATTTGAAAAGCTGGTGTGACAGGGTTGGTCCGGACTCCTGCTCTCTTTTGCTTGGCTTTGCGTAGCTATCTAGGTTTGAAAACAATCTGTTCTCTCTCTGAAGGTGCAGCATTGTTGTGAGGACAGCAAGGAGAAGGCAGAGCATAGGCAGCTGTTGTGCTGGGAAACGCCTTCAGCAGCACATGAATAGCAGGAGAGCTGAGCATCCTGGTCACTCAGAATTTACCACGGCAGATGTGGACAGGAAAACTCTCATAATGAGTTAATAGTGATAAATGAGCTGATCTAAAACCAGACCTCTAGCCACAGATTATGCTGGATATAGGAGTCAAAACAAAATCTGCAGTGGGTTGTGTGCTACTTACCCAGCATTGCCAAATACAGACCTTGCAGTGATTTTCACCCTGAGTCAGTTTCCCCCAGCCCTTATATACTGAGGTCCCGATCATTCTCAGTCCATAAAATTTTCTAGCATGGAGTGGACAAGTAAATGGCAAGATGTTAGTAATAACAGAAACAGCGTAAGGATTTAGTGATTGCCAACAGCTAATGCCCCTGAGGAACAAACTACTTGATGTGATACTTGTACAACTGACTGAACACTACAGACTTTTAAAATTAAAAATATTTACCCTATTTACCACATTATTGTAAAGGAATGATTGCCATTTCCATCGTAGCTGCTTTTCTGACAATGTTGAAACATTGCTCAAGAAAGCTCTGTATCTGCACCTGTGCCCCAGACATGAGAACCTTTGGGAAAGTCATGTACAAGGCAGCAAGGTATAAACACACAGCAAAAGGGTTCCATGTTTTGTTGGTTTAGAGAGGAAAAAACAATGCTTTCTTAAAACTTAAATTTGGAATACAGTTAATAGTTGTCAAAAGATGCTTACAGCTCTTTTCATATAGAAAAATATGTTTATGTCTGAACGTATCTAAGGGGGCCAATGAATCTCACATTCCAAGCTGACCTTTAGAGAGGACTACTGGCATGTTTGGGAGAGAAAAGCAGGCTTGGATATTGATATGTTGCAATTGTTTTTCTCCTCTCTGCTTCTGAATTTCTATGTTGACCACACCCAAACAGAGGCAGGCTGAGCTCTCCTACAGAGGGATGGATTTGTGCTGGGGACTGTCCCCCCCACAGCCACAGCAATGCTAACTGGTGAAAGAAGAGGCAGGCTGAGCTGGGCACAGTCCTGGGAGGGTTTTTCTGGGGCAGGGCAGGTGTTCAAGAGCTGCTCTTGTCCCTTGGCCATCATACAGCCCAGCACAAAGGTCTAACTGCTGAGAGGCTGATAGGGGAGATAAAGGCAAGGCAAACGTGGCAGCATGTGGAGCTGGGGCCCCCACTCATCTTTGCACCCTGTGCCAGCATCACCCACAGTGCCACCACTGAGCTTTCCAAACTTGAGTCATGCCTTCAGTACAATCTGATTACAGACCACTGCACTTATTAATGTGACACCTGCTGTTCCTACCCTGCAGCCTGACCTGGGCAGAGCCAAAATTCCCCTGACATGGAGGACATCCTCATGGCATGCTGCAGCCAGGGCTCAGCTCCCAGGGGGGTTTTGCCAGCATTTGAGTGAGAACCCCTGGTACAACACGGTACCTATTTCAATATCCCTCCTCTGCTTGGGCAGCAAGCTCTAAAGGTAATTCCTAGATATGCTGGGAAGATTTATCTATTGGATTTCTTGGAAAGAGCATGGTAAACTGAAGTGAAGATAATGTCTATACAACACAGTGTGGCAGTGCTCAGGCTGGATCCTGGGCACCACAAGGATGTAAGTGAAAAACCCTGAGCTACTTTGGCTTGGAGATGGAGAAAAAGACATGGAAAGGCTGAGTTTATACTGTTCCCTTAGAGATATGCTGGGTCCTCTGTGTGATGCAGCTGTGCTAACTTAAGGAAAGATATGTAAGGAGAAATGCAGGTGCTCCAATCTCAGTCAGAGAGTTGAATCAGGAGACAAGGCAATAAAACATATTGCTACTAGACAAAAGTTTGGGACTGCCACATAATACATGAGGAAGTCTGGTTGCACTGTGGGCTATTTTAACATTTATCCTGAATCAACATCCAGGAAGTATAGTGTCATGTTCAAGGGTAACAGTAGGGCTTATTAGTTTATCTAATGCTTAATTGGTGCGACATCCTGTGTTGAGGGTTGAATTTGTTTCTCTTTACTGTGGGAATTTTGTCCCATTAAGTTGCTAGGAAACTAATTGCTGGGTGCTTATGGGTGCTTGGCAGGAAAGGGGGGGGGGGGGGGAGAGAAGTTTTTTGGGGAGGAGGGTGGCTTTTCCTCTTTGGCTTCAGGGAGGCAGGTCGTGTCCTGGCTGCTGCTGCTGCATCAGGACAAGAATCATCTTCTTCACTGGTTCCGATCCTGAGAAAACCTCACTATCTTCATACCCTGAAAGCGGGACACGCTGTGTTCCCCCTTTCCCCCTGCCGGGACATCCCCGCCGCTCCAGCTACCATCAGAGCAGATCGCACCCACCGGCCCGGGATTGCTTCACAGTCTCCAGCCTGGTGCCTCCCAGCAAGACCGGACTGCTCCAGGGTTTTGTGAGAACAAAGCCCTTGAGGTCTCGCCTTGTTTCTTTTTCTGTTTAGTATTATTTTCTGTAATATTTGTTTGCACTGTTATAATATTAGTAAAGAGATTGTTATCCTTTCCATAATTTTGCCTGAAAGCCCTTAATTGCGAAATTATAATAATTTGGAGGGAAGGGGGAGGGGTTACATTCTCTACTCCGGGAAAACTCCAGTTCTCCTGGACAGATACCTGTCTTCCCAAACCAAGACATCCTGCTATATAAAAATTATACCAACAGGAATCCTATTAAACAACAGGTGAGATAGCAGGTATATAAATGCATGTGTAGTTGTGTGCTTTAAATAGTACAGGCTCATAATTTAAATACCAGTGAAATAGACTGACAGATACCAGGATTTAGAACAGATATATTTTAACCTTGGAAGGAACCATGATGGTCAGAAATACCTTTCCAGCATCATAGTAGCATTCTGAGCTGGCAGACACAGATGTGCACGCACAGCACATGTGCTGAGCTGGCTTGATCCTATTTGAGCACCTTCCTCACTCAGTGTAGGCTGGGAGAAAGGATAAGAGGACAAAAACCCTGTGCTTACAGTTCTTGTCTCTTTCTCTGGTGGTAAATATTTTCCTGTTGAGCTGGCAGCATCCATGTAGCAGCATCAGCAAACAGGGGGTGTGCAGGGCCCTGTGCCAGCACAGCCAGGCACAGCTCCCTGTCACCACAGCTGCTCCCTGGGGCTGGTTCCCCTGTGCCTGCCAGCCAATGGTTCTGGCAATTGCCACCAAAAATGTCTGAGATGTAGTGGCCTCTGTTTGTCCTCAGGACATTTAAATGGACTGAAGCAGTGCTGGGTATTAGAAAAATTAGAAAAAGAATACTTACTAGTTAGAAAATGATGGTGAAATTCCTGCCTAATTCATCTGTGGCAGATATGCTGGAATCACTGAAATTCCTTTAGGGTAACTTTTATTGTGCAGGTCTTTTTCTCTACCCAGAAAGTTTGAAGTATAACTATGACCAAGATTCTCCTTAAAATCTCCCAGAACGAGAGAACTGAAATTTAGCCAAGGAGCCAAAAGAAGTGGAAGAGGAATTTTGAAAAATAAAGATTGTATCTCCATCTTCCATTTTCCTCCAGCCCTCTCGTCCCACCAGCTCAATAGGTTCAAACTCTTTTAACAGAAGAATTTACAAAGGACTCTCCTGTTCCCTGAACGTTTTGATGTGTCTGAAGTAAATTTATGCACTTGAAACAAATGAGTTTGCAACGTCATTGCAATGGGAAAAGCCTGATCACAGTCTGGTTCGTGATGGCATTTGTAAGTTTTCAAACAAAATGAGAGTAGTACTTCTCAGAAGGCACTTTACACATCTGTTCCCCCTTTATACTTTATAAGAAGTAGGGAGAAATACTTTTTTTTTTGATCATCTGGTTTTGTGTATTGAAGGTGTTCTTTAATACCAAAAACAATTTAATGAGTATTTATCAGAAAGTTCAGGAAAAATATTTAAAACAGATTAATTTACTCTATACATGTTTTAGGCTTAAGAAGATAGTATCAACTTGAAATTGGGTTAAAATAAATGTCCAGAGAGCTTTAGATACAAGGTTTTGCTTGTAAACTTTTCTGGACATACTGGTCATTTTACATTTCAGGCTTTTTAGTTTGGGGTTTTTTTTTGTGTGTGTTTTTATTTGTTTATTTGTTTGTTTTTTGTTTTTCTCATGTTCTTGTATGAGCAGCAAGACATAACCTATCCTGATTACACCAGGGAAAACAAATAACCAGGCCAAATGCTTTCATAAGACAACATGTGTCTCCCATCACCACTCAGGTGAAAAACATTTCAGACAAAATAGGGTTGCTTTTGTTTGCTTTTTTTTTTTAATATCCTCTAAAAAGGGGGTAAATATTACAGGATTATTGCCCCAGTTCATTACCTCTCCTCTAGTCATTCACACCTGTGAAAAACTGAATGAAAAAACATGTGCCTTCATAAAGTTTGGGAAAGTGGAGAAACATGAAAATAGTATATTCAGAGTTAAACTGGATAATGACACTGTTCATCTAAAAAGGGACACCTTTTCAATCCTGTTCATGTAAAAGGGGTCAGATTTTCTTTTTACTTAGGCTAATGTAAACTACAGAAATATTTTCCACACAGTACACTATGATTTCTTTTAAATCATCTGATTTTGCTTATCCATGACAACCAAGAGGTTTACACCAATAGAAAGTATTACGGAAAAATAATTTTCCTTTAAACTAGTGAGTGGAAAGTTTAAAAAAAATTATATACTTTTGTAATTTGCAAAGAAAGGCACAGATTAAGAAAGGCACATCCTTAGAAACCTCAGCTCAGAGCTGCAGGTGGCAAAACAAGGCAAACATCGCAAATGGTTCCATAAGAGTGAAACACGGTCATTTGGGAATTTATTTTTTTGGCAAAACATTGTGTAACACAGCTGAAGAGTGCTGTATTTTGAAATGGGAAAGGACAACAGGATGCATCTCTTTTCTGATCTACAAAGGCTGATGCTTGGGGGTTTCTTCCTATGAAAAAACCCATAGAAATGCATCCCCTGCCCACAACATACTCAATTCAGTGCTTCATTTTACTTATTTTTTCCCTCTGCGGCAGATGGATGGGGACGAACATGAGGAAAACACAAGATTACTTTGAACAAATGCAGCATCTTCAAGGCAGGGCACACCCTCCTCAGTACTGCAGCTGGTTTGGAGGGTTGGGCAAGAGAGGGATGTGCTCCAAGCCCCTCAGCTGCCTTCCCCAGCTCTTCAGTCACCGGTCTGTCACCTCCTCCCGGCTGCACACCACACCAGCATCCTCCTCGTGGGAGCAGTTGTGCGTGCCGACACCGCCATGGGAGCACTCCAGCAGCGTCCTCTCCTGCCCGGAGCACTGCACATCATCCAGAAGGATGCGGAGGGACGTCCCTTCCCCAAACTCTGCCTTCTTGGTGGCCCGCACCACGTAGGGGAAGCCGAGCTGGCGGCACACCACGGCGGCGGCGGGCGAGCTCCAGCCGTCGTCGCACACCGTGCCCCACTCGCCGTCGATGAAAATCTCCACCCTGCCCCGGCCGCGGNGGCGGCGTGCGCGGGGTCTGCGGGTCGGGGACGCCTCCCCACGGCGCCTCGGTGCTGGTCTTCAGCCGGGGGTGTGCTGTTGGTGCCTTCATAATAAACTCTGTTGGGGGGAAAGCCAGCAAACCATGAGTCTGTCACTCACTTGAAGACAACGCTACAAAAACAGTTCTGGTTTTTGACTTATATAACTAATTTCTTGGAATTTGCCTACTTGTTCCTGTAGAGAGGCAACAACACCCCTAGAGACACGGTATTTCCTCAGTGAGAAATGCCGGCTGCTGTTAGTGAGCAGGGAGGACTGCGGGGCTGAAGGGCAGCACTGAGCCTCTCCCAAATAGGAAGCTCCAAGCGGTTTAGTGGCAAATGTCAGCCTGACCCTTAAAGGGTGGGTGTTGGAGTTTCACAGTCAGGAGAGGAGCTCCTCGCCATATCCTGGTGAAGAGCTGCCGAAAGCATTTTACAGACAGGCACTATTTCTGCTCTTCTCTTCATTACTAAGGACTGGATCATTACCAGAGGAGAGCATGGCCTCCCCACTGGGCCAGATGCTTTATTCAGAGGAGCTGAAATTGGGAACATTCAAAATCAATTCTCTCTGGCAACTGGAATGTGCAAGAGGAGCGGAGTTGCCAGGACAACACATAAAATAGGATTTGGGGTTGGTTTGTTCTTCCTTATGAAAAAAAAGAAAAAAAGAAATAAAAGAACCTTGAACTCTGAAGAGATGAAAATTCTTTGCTGTCACAGTTTCCAGGTGTTACTGGACTTGCTTATTCATATGTGCTTTATTTTTAGCTTAAAAATAAGTTTTAGTTTGCCAGAAGGAAGCAATTCAGAATTTCACGGAATAACACTCAACAAAGCTGGGACAGTGTCACAGACATTTGCAAAGACATTATGACTTTGAATTATATCCCAGATTTATGCATTCTCATTCATCATTTTCTTTGTAGTACAGAGAGGAGGAAAAATATCACTGTCTTATTTGTCCTTAGTATCTATTGTCCCCAAAAGACAAACCCTTGCACTGGTCCATGTTTTTCCAAATAATGTTCTTTGAAAAGGAATTCTGCTCATGACATGAAAATATTTCCTTCCTTTGAAAGCTATGGTTCTTAAGGCAAGAAACATTTGAAGGCCTTACCTGTGCACAGCTCATTTGCTGGAGCCTGGTCTGGCAAAGCACTTGAAAACCCTGGGACTGACTGAATACTGTGTAGGACTGTATGAAAGCTAATCATCACCTGGGAGTGCTTTTCACCTCACTGGATCAAGTTGTCATTATATAATACTCTTTATTAAACCATTTATTAAATACACCTCCAAAAAACACAGCCATAGCTAAAACAAGGCACATGCCCTGCTGGTACTGTTACACTCAGACTAAATACTAACTAAAACAGTAAATATTTACAGCTACACATCCTTGTTTGCATGTTTCGAATCAAAATGGTTGTGGTTATTTTTCACCAAAAAGAAAGTGTAGTTCTTGAGACACTTGGTAGAATCTCTCCTACCATTTCTGAGTTTTAATTTATGACAAAAATTACTTTGTAAACAAGCCCAAATGATTTAGTTATATCTATAGTTTAAAAGTCTGAACTTTGGACTTGCATAGAGAATAATGTATAAGCAGAAACAGACAAAAATGACTGAACATGAGCCAAGTTACTAATATTTGGAAGCTGCCTGCACAGCTAGAAAAGGAGAACATCTGTGCAGATACTGAGTCCTCAGCCATGTCAGCAGTCAACAAGCCCTAGAGTTTGTTCCACCTTAAAGACTCAGTGTTGCAAGGTGCTGAGTGCCCTCATTATTCCCTGAAGCCAAAGCTGTAGGAGCTGTTAGCGACTCAAATGCAATGTAATGTGATTAATGTAATTAAAAATTAAATAAAAGTATCCTGACTTTGGAGTTCCTGCAGTACCATTAGCTTTTTGACAAAGTTCATGGACTATGCTGAGTTGGAAGTTGTTAGGGTGCTGCCTAGGTACTTACATGGGTAAATGAAATGCACAGGGGAAAAGAACAGCGATAGTGCCTAGTCTACTTTTGAGATCCTACTATTGTGTTTAGGGTTTTGCACTTCACATAAATAGTACTTGGCTTGCTGCAGATTCAGCTTCACCACTGACTACTCCAGCTTCAATGTGCAGCATGAAGCAATCAAAAGGCCCTGGAGGGTTTGGGTAAGCCAAAAGTTCACCTCACTATGTGATCACTGCTTCTTTTGGGAGCATTTTCTCATCCCATATTTTCTCACTTTCACCTAACAACGACTCAGCTCTCATCTTGCTCAATGAGCTACTTCCCAACCCTTCACCCACCATATCCTCCCCACTACCTGAAGCTACTGCAAAAATCACTTGTCACTGAAAAGCACCATTGAGCACAGGGTCCTGACAGGAGCAGTTACAGGGAAACCAAGTTGGTGGTAATGAAATCTCTACAATGTAGCCTGAAAAAGGGAACATGAACAGGGTCAGAAACTACAAAGCAAATTTCACATGGCCAGGAAAGGGGAAATACAGAATGACTTATTTGAACTAACTCTTCAGATCCAAAACATCTGGAAAGATTTAATTTTGAGGATACCCTAAAGAGTGGAGGTCTGGATAGTCTCCACACATGTGGAGGGATAGTGCAAGTCTGGAGTTTGTATCTACTGCCAGCTAACATGAACCAATAATAAACAGCAAGAGTTACACTCACTCTCCTTTGGCACAAACGGGATGCGCTTGCTTTTGACTTTCACTGGCGATGGCTCAACTTGGCATTTTCCTGGTGGTGCTGTCCTTGAAAAAAAGGGACACATACACTGCACAATTAATTCCTTTCCTCTGGCATCACAACACTTTGCTTCCCATTGTTTTTCTAAGAATATAATTCTTTTTGGAAAAGAAAAGTCTGTTTAAATGATGCAACTAATCTCTTACAGCAGAAAACATAACTAAAGAATCACAGATCACCATTGATGAAAGTCCAAATATTCACAAGGCAGTGGAGTCCTCTGTCTGTGTTTTCAGTTGCCACTATTGGAGCCATTAAGGAAATAAAACATTGGCAGGTTCAAGCACTACAGAAAGAGATTAATCAAACTGAAAATAAAAATTACAAAACTAGACAGTATATGTTGAACATCTGACTCAAGGGCCATGTGTATGCAATATTTCAGACTGTTTTCACGGAAGCAAAATAACACACTATTATTCATAGAGAAAGCCCAAACAAATGTCTTGCCAAAAATGCATTAGTTTCAGAAAAGAACTGTAAGTGTCTCCTTCAGAGGCTTTGTCTAAGTATGGTGCTTTATTTTGACACAATTGGTTTGCCATAGAGATGTATCTCACTTCTGGGAAGTCACATCTAGTTCATCACCACTTTTTCCTATGACAACCATCTTGGTAATCCTCAGACTTCTTCAGAGGTTTTCAAATTGATTAAAAAATGCATGATGTTTGCATTTGGGTATGACTTCTGTGCAATTAGGATTGTATGCATTTGCATTTCTGTGGAAGGCAGAGAGCTTCTCTCTCAACTGTCTACACAAGGACAGTTCCCTACATTTATGAATTTTCAAATTACTCTTTTTGGTACTCTGAACATGAATGAAACTTTTTTTAAACTTACAGCTTGTGTTTGACTTCTGCTTTCTTCATTTTTGCAAAAGTTGCATAACACCAGCTTTGTAATACATAGTTTACAGGAACTGTTCCTTTGCATTAGATAATGGAAAATGCTCCTGACAGAGGAAAGTTGGACCAAACACATGACAGATCTGGGGGCTCTTTAACTTTAGGGATTGGTTTCAACATAAAACTAGACAAGTGGTTTGGTTCAAAATCCTCAGATAGCTAAAGCTGTAAATTTAATCCATAAAAAAAAAAAAAAAAGCTACAAAAATCTCACTCTCCGTTTCTGGCTGAAAACATCTTGGTGTTTAGCCAATAATAGTAACACTTTAAAAACAGGAAGATGGAAAGAACAGCTGTAAGTCTTCCCATAAAACACAGCTATTCCCTGCCTTGCCCAGTCTCAGATACAGACACGTGGAATCCCGTGGCATAACGATGGTCCTGTTTTCTTGTCCAATCCACATTGCTCTTTGAAACACTAAGAAAAATGTACTTTTTGATATTCATGTCTGGTTTGCCCAAGAAGGCCCTGCAGGTCACACTGGTCCAGCTTTGGCCGAAGTGGTCTGGTGGCACAGAGCTCTTATGGGAGATAAAAAAAAGGGATGGAGTGGAACTCAGAATAAACACCTTGAGAAAAATTTCCTCCTTTTGGGCCGGAATCTAGAGAAGCTTTGCCCAAGAAAGACAAGCCACCCACAAAACACTCTTTTAGCATTTAGGGAATCTCCAAACCCACGTAACATCAACAGGCCCCATAAAAATTTGGCACCAGGCACTGATGATTGCAGGAGCAAAGCAGACCCACAGTGGGTTGCTCCAGATGTTCCTTGATCGACCTCCCCAGAAGGGCCCAGCGTGGGAGAAGAGTTAATTAGTCAGTCAACATCACTCACCACATCCACACCATCACACATCCCACCCACACCATCACAACCACACCATCCACGTCAGGATTCACTGCTCCATCACCAGGATTGCAACAAGAACATCTCATACCTGGAGGTGTCCACCACTTTGTACACCACTCCATGGGGAGCTGTGGCACTTGGTACACCAGTAGACAGGAAATACAATTCTCCTGGTAAAAAAAAAAAAACAAAAAAACAGACACACCCTTGAAAACTGTCCATGGAGTTTCTGTCCTGTACAGCACAAAGGCATTAACTCTGCATCACAGGTCTGAGAGTTCATCTGCAGTCCATTGGCATTAAATGCTCTTAGTGATGGCAGCTTTTACAAATTGCCATGAATTACTATTTGGACAAATTTCTACTGCAGGTTCACCTGCCCAGACCTTTCTTGTCATCTCATTATGATCTGTGTCCTTTGACTTCTCTATTGTAAAACAGTCAAACCCTGAATTACTTTTGTTGAAATGAAAGGAAATTAAGAAAGTTCAGTCTTCTGCTCATTTGGATGAAGCACTCCTTTTGGGTGAATTACAGGAGAAAAAGATTTTGCTTTTGCTTTCTCTAGCACACTCACAGAGTGAGACATATCTCACACAAAAGGCATTTGATTCATCACAGCTCTGTCAGGTCACGTGTGCAGGGCTCGACCTTCAACCAAACAATGTCCATCACCATTGATTTGACTTATTTTCTCTTAACTGCATTTTTATCCTTCTCCTGTTGTGCAGAGGAGACTGGGATAAACAGTCCTTCTGGCACTATTTTGAGAGCTCGAGTGCTTGAGCGGTGCAACAAAAAGGATCAGAGAGAAAAAAATACATTTGCAATATTTTTTTTTTAAAGAGGAAATAGAAAAAGAGGCAATATAGACTTGCTTAGTGAGTAAGGCAGATTTTTTGGGGTGTCCGATGGGTAAACCAAGGTGAAGAGGGGAAGGAACAGACAGGTCAGCGTGAGCAAAGGAAAGTGTGGGCAATTGGTGGCAGCTGGGACTGAGCCTCCTTCCTCCTGCTCTCCTGTACTGCCCTGGGCTGGGCTCCTCTGGATAATTCCAGGGCAGAAACCACTGGCTGCCCCTGGCTGGTTTCTTTGTTTTCTGGTGAGCTTCATTAATGACATTAATGACAGGCCAGATTCAGCCTTGGTCCCAATGGGGATAGGAAATACCTGGCACTGAGTTTTGTGGTGATGTGTGCTTTACATCCTGCCCCTCTTTCCTGGGAGTTATCAGGCAGAAGTATGGATGCTCAGGCCATGAAGCACACAGGCTACATACATGACCCACAGACACAGTTCCTGGGTGTCTCTAACATGTTCTGCTGGCCAGAGATGGGGCTGGTGGCTTTATAATGGCTGTGCAATGAGCCAAAAATAGAGATGTCCCCATCACATATACACATCCACTGCACCTGATAAAGATTCATCAGAGCAACAACCCCAAAATTTATATGCTTCTGTGAAGAAAACCCAGTTAAAATAAACTGTGTGGCAGACTTGTAAAAATGAGATTCCCAGAACACAAAAAAGGTGCAAGAGAAAACTGTTCACAGCAGATAAAGCAACCTCACTACCCTGTTATCAAGAGATTTCTTTTCATTACTATAAAGCAGCCACAAGGCAATTAACTACCTCTAAAAGAGACTGCAGCCCAAATCTCCACTCAGCACTACTGTACTTATGCAAAGCACAGTGTAGGGCAAAAAGGTGGCAGCATTTCACCCCTGCTTTGTCCAGACTCTGCTGACAAGCACAGGATGAGGGAGATCATCCTCATGTGCATGAGCAAGGGCTGCAATCAATAGCTTGATATTGCACTTGGCATAAAGCTGATTTGAACTAAGTTATTTGATTCTAGGGTAAGATAGCCTTCTCACTACAGCACTGTGAAATAGCTCTAAATTCCATGAATATTAACCATTAAAGAAAATGGAATTTAACTAAAAAAAAAAAAAAAAAAGTCAAACTTTCAAGCGAATACTTAACTTGGAGGATTTGCATTCACGTGATAAAATTTGCATTTATATTACTTGAGCAACATCCAAACTTGACATAATCTGCAGGGAAAAACAGTTGTTTAAAAGCTGGGGCATTCCTGTAGCAGGTGCTTGTGATCATGAGCCAAGACCTCCCTGGAACAGGGCAGAGCACAACTCCTGCATTGCTGGGTCACACATGAAGCACACATTGTGGGGCTCATCCCCTGCCTGCCCCCAGCCAGGGTCTGCCTGGGCTGCACATTCTGCAATGCCTTGTTCAAACAATGGGAGACACCACCAGCTTTCACCCCAGAACTGTTTTTATTTCCTCCTCTTCAAATCACAGCAGCTCTTTTCTAGAAAGTAAAATGTCTCCAGTCATGAAAACACAGCAAAGCTCCATTTAGACTGTATCCTTCAGTCCTATGCAAGGCAAAATCCCAACTGGCCCTAATAAAATATGGACTGAAAGACTCATTTGCTGATGCCTCACTCAAGACATAACATAGGCTTTTGTTCTGCTTCACTTTGAGAGATACAAATACCCAGCCCAGGGTGAGCTGGTATATAATTACTGTTTGACATCTGTTTCCCTGTAGCCATTAATAATGCCCACAGCGTTCTTGACTAGACAAGAAGATAGACTTATAGACTTGCTCTCCCTTGGGTATCAGCTTCTCAGGCTCCCAGGGCCTGCATTCCCCATGGCATGGCACTGTGAAGAATGAGATTTGTTTTCTAAGCTTTGTTTTATTCTACTTGCTCCCCTCTGCTCCCTATTCTCCAGAGTGAAGGTGTGCAGGCAGCAGCACATTTGGCAGACCAGACTCAGTCCCAAGGCAACTGACTCTCCAATTCCCAGTGCAGGCACTGCATGGCATACAGACCTCAAAATTAGCACTGTAACTTTGGTTTGATATTTGGGAGATGCTGGAAATCTGGCATTTTAAAGACTTGTGCTGTGCATCCCCACTACCCACTGCCTGCCAGGAGTCCTCTCTGATCTCTTCTCTGGTGCTTTATTCTGAAGAGAAACCAGAAACACGCAGTGTGACATAAAGTTGAAAGATTACCTGCTTCATCTTCAGCGAAGGAGATGATGTATTGATAATAGTTATTGATAAGCCCAGGGAACATGCATGTTTGTCCTGTCCCCATGCAGATTTCACTGTACTGCCACTCTCCAGTAGCACGATCCTCCTTCAAAGACATCAGGCGTCTGCAAGGCAAAAGAACGCTTCTACAACCTGACTCAGATGATTTATGAATATTAGCATGGACACCTGAAAGGATATTTAATGCTTCCTACCCCCACCAGCTGCAATAGGAACTGCAGCTTCTCTAAAGAGTGAAAGATTGTTAATATTAACCCAAATTTATTATATACCATGCAACCCTTTGTCTTTCAAGGGCAACACAAGCACATGAAAAAACAAGAGGGGAGGGCTGAAGGTCTATCAGGCTATTTTGGGAGGGGATTTTGGCTGAGGTTACAACTTAGTGAGTGTCCTAAGTGTTTACTTACCCACTCATAAAATCACCAAATATGTACAGGCCATTCAGGTTGGGAGACTCGCAGCCTCGATAGACGTAGCCTCCCGTAACGGATTTCCCCATTTTGTGCGGGTACGCGTAAATCGGAAGCACATCGTCTGTAGGGCAGAAAAGATCTCTGACTTGTTTTGCACATGCTGCAGAATAGCTCTTTATCTAGATTGTTCTGAGACTGGCAGAGTACAATCAAGCTCCCTGGTGCATCTTCTATTTAAAAGGTTTGCCAATGGAGTTGTATTTAGTTTGATTTTCACCTTTTCAGAATTACATTTGATTGCCCTTCCCCTCACCAAGACACTTCAGCATTCTCCTGAGCCCTTCTCCTCCCACTATAATCCATCTCTGTTAGTGGCACTTCTGGCACATTTCTACAGAGCTTGTCTGGTTTAGCTACAAATTCACAAGTTACTCCTAGAGTCACTACACCCATGCAGGAAAAGTTTGCCCAGTGCAGCTTTGTTTAGGTGGTAAAAGGAAAAAAAGAGATGGGTGACTCCAGATTGGAGTCACCGATGAAAAGATGTCAGATGTCAGCACAAATAGCTTTTGTTCCTCTGAGATGGAGAAGCAACTTGAAAGGGCCATCAAATATTTATGGGATGGCACAGACATGAATGACGTAGTACCGGCATATTAATGGTGAAATATCAGTTTAAACATAAGACAAATGTAAAACGGAGAGAGATGTCCTGATTTTGAGGGTCTCCATTAGGTGCTTCCCCCCCTTTCTTTTGAAACTCCTGGCTCACAGGTACCTCATGGTACCCTTTCCTCCTCATCCTCATAGCCTTTCCCCCTGCCCATGTAGCAGATGCTGCAGGTAGCAAAGCCAGCAGCTCTGCCAGCAAGGAATTTGCACCAGGGGAATTTCCTCTAAAGCAGGTGTTTTCTACACTTCAGCTGTACTTATCGTTCTAAAGGGCCTGTGACATTTCACTGTTCTAACAAAGGGTCTCTAAAGTCATCAAAAATTGCTCTGAATCCCTGGAGACCTCAGTAAAGTGTCTGCCATGAATGCTCAAGTGGGTACTGTCACATAGGAGAGAAATAAATGAGCTCTCTGAACAACTGCTTCAGCAAAGGGAGTGCAAAAAATCTGCTCCCTCCTCTTGACATTTTTATAAAAATATACTTAATCACTCTCATACTTATTGCGAAGCTAATAAAAGAAAGGAATTTAAACTGAGTTAATGTTAGGAAGAAAATTAAACAACAGCACATAGAAAAGAATCAGAATCTCAGCTAATGCTAATCAGTGCCAGCCCACTCCACTGCCCCCTGAATCTCTGAGAAGAGGTTCCAGAACAAGACATGGTCCACATCAGCCCTTGCAATTCAATATGTTCTGACTTCACATGTTCACTGGAATTTAGCCAGCCAGCAAACACCCTCAATCAAGTTTTGAACGGTTTAAAGAAATGAAAATAAAATGAGGTTTTCCTTTGTGGCACAGCTAAAAGAAATGAAAATACACCGTACATTCAGTTCCTGCAAAGCAGGCAGTATGCATAAGGATAGATCAATCAATGTTTCTTTCATTTTTTTAAAAAATAAGGACACTACTTGTGAGTTATGGAGAGAAATACAATTCCTCCAGATTTTTCTTGCTCCTGTATCAGAGGTTATTTTGTCTGGCAAAGATTAAATTGTCCCTCTAAACCACAGAATAACTAAGTAATTTTACTAACAACACCAATCACCTAGAAAAACAACAGCTAGCATATTTCACTTTCATCCTAACTCAGAAACGGTAACACTTGTACTTTCAGTATTTATGCCCAAGCCAGTTCCCTTCTAGACAGAGACAGTGTAGGTTTACATCTCAAAGGGTTGTGTTTGCCACCAAGCAGTCAGGCTTTGAAGGCAGGAATTAAAAAGGAGAGCACATCCATTTACCCAGGGAAGAATTGGTGCAGAGTTTTTTATCGTAACAGCTGAACCCTTCCCTCGCCCTCCAGCCGTAGTTTTTCCCTTTCTCGACGATGTCGACTTCTTCGTATTTATTCTGCCCCACGTCTCCGCAGAAGAGCCGGCCCTTCCCTTCCTTGGTGTGAGGGTCCCCCCTGTCGAAGGAGCAGCGCCACATGTTCCTCACTCCGTAGGCGTAGACCTCGGGGCGAGCTGTGGGGTCTCTGACAAAGGGATTGTCGGGAGGGATCCGGTACAGGGGCCCGACGTCGTTGTTGTTCACGTCGATCCGCAGCACTTTGCCCAGCAGGGCTGATCTGTGTTGGGAGAAAGAATGAAAAAGAAAAAAAAACCTAATGCTAGAACTTGGCAAAAAACCAGAGAAAGGGAGGTTTGGAAAGTCTAGGGTTTCATTCTTTCTGTTTTAGAAAAGACAAGTGTTTGAATGCCTCCGAAAAAAGAACCATTTCAAGATAATTGCGTTTGTCCCCAAACAGCCTTCAGGTGGCTGGCATTGATTTCCCACACCCTGGAGCTGCCATAGGGATGGATCCACACTTACTTGTTCTGGGCATTTCCAAAGGTGCCAAAAGGATCCCCAGCCATGCCTCCATCTCCAGTGAAGATATAGAGATACCCATCATCTCCAAAGAGCAGCTCTCCTCCATTATGGTTGGAAGCAGGTTCTTCTATTTCAAGGATTATCCTAAGTGAACACAGGGAGAAAGCAATTACCTACTGCACAAGCACTATGCAAGGGGCAGAGCAACGTCATGACAGTGTAGTTTTTGACAGATGGAAGCAGCTAGAGATTGGTTTTGATACAAATTTCTCCATATCCATGTTGCTGAATTTTTCTTGGGCATAGCTGATTTTCTAACCTTAAATAGTTTCAACACATTTTCCAGATTACAGAAACACCAAATTGTGTAATATGGAAAATCTGGGAAATCACATGACAAAATATACTTTTAATTACTTAAACTTTTCCTCTGATTCTTGCTTCCTCCTTGTTAATTTTTTTTCTTTATAATTTATTAAAGAAAAGGCATCTGAGCTTATAAGCAATTGGAAATTGTAAGAGAAAGGACTCCAGTCCATCTGTGCATCTGCCCAGCTTTTGGCATAATCCTGTCAGTCGTTTCAAGGAGAACATAAAACTTTTCAAACATCAAGGAATAGTTCAATTCTTAAAGAGGGAAGAATCTTTAAATGATAATTACACACTCAGGACCTTATGTTTAAAGAGCAGTTAAAAGCAGCCCCACCAACAAACTGAATTTACCAAAGGTTATTCAAAGCAGTACCAACACAATTTACCCTAACTTTAACCCCAAACTCTCATTTGTTTTATGCCTCTTCCATAGCATGAAAGGGGAAAATACATAAATTACAATTTTATAAAATGGTAAAGCCACAAAAGCATGCAATGGAGGTTCCCAGGTATAACAACTGAAGTTTATTATTTCCAGCTTCTAAAAAAGCCTAGATTTCATGCTGACAGTGCATCTTAATAGCTATGAAAGCAAATTATAACACTTACTTACACCACCTTATTTTTAGACAGGCTTTTATTTTTTCCCTTCTGAGATGTTGATAGTCATTGTGAGTTGTGGGAATGAACCCAACTATGGAGTTACTGTCACCTCCTGTTAAATGTCAGCAGCCCTGTGATAAGAGTGCAAGAGTGCCACAGGTTCCAGCTGAGGAGTGAAGGAGGATCCTGTACAGAGAAAGGTGAATCTTCCTCAGCCTCCCAAAGAAGATGGAAAAAACCAAAATTCATTGAGAAACATCTGAGGATAGACACACGCATTTGTGCCGAGATGTTGCACACCACATGTCAGCTTGAGCTTCCTCTTGGGCAGCAGTTCAGGATGAAGTCAGTGGGACCTGTGCCTACATAAGCACAATAGGACCACAATTTTGTTTTCCTAAGCTTTTGCTGTACTAACCATAAGCTAAGTAAGCACAGAAATTGTCACAAACACAGAGCCTGAGGATTCTTAAACAAGGCAGCTCATGAGCTGTTGATACCTTCAGGTTCAGATTTGCTTTTCCAAGTGCCATGTTGTAATTCCCCTTACCTGTCATCTACAGTGCTGTCTACACTGGATTGCTGTAATTGCTTTATAAACCAGTATCCCCTCTCCACCATTAGGCTATGTGCATTTCTGAGCTAGAATCACCCACAGCTGGGTGTTTGGAAAGCCCCTAATAAAATTCAAATAATGAAGCAAAAATCTTAGCATTGGTAATCTTCAAGGATCTCTTAAAACAGTGGTTCTATAACATAGTTCTGCAACAGGTTATAAATCTATGAGCCTCACTCCACAAATAAGTCTCTCATCATCTCTGCATATTAGTGTGGAACAACTGCAAGGCCAGACTCAAACAAATGACCTTTCCAATTAAAATGTAATCAGTAATATAGCGACTTGTGTTTTATTTAATTTGATATTAAATTTGTAATATCAAAGGGTTCAGTTGTTGTTCAGACAAAGAAATATGGGACCAAATCCATCTTTGGTCTGGTATCACTTAGTTTGTTTATACTAATTTTGGAAACCTTTGGCTTGGAATGAATTTCACGCATGCTTTGCAGAAGTCTATTTTAAAGGGCAATCATAAAAGTACAAAATAAACAAGCTACCAAGCCCCATCCAACAATAACCCCAAAATACTAACTATAAATAATGTTTGATCCATGTTTAGTTAATTCCTCAGACATGCCAGAACTGAGAACTGTACATGTTTTATCCCTGAACACTTGCAGTTCACCCATGAAGGACACACAGATTCTGAACCTCAATACACTAGACATGGACTTGGACTAGCATGCTAACACTCTGGAATGCAAAAACATTTAGCTAAATTAGTCTCATTCATTAACAGTCTTTAAAAAAGCACAAGTTCCCAAAGATCTAAGATCTTGTGCAGCCCTGCTGTACAATTTCTAAGATCTTAGGTTCCTTTGCCAGAGAGACACGTGTACAATACCTTTCAGAACCATGGTCCAAGACATTCATGTCATCAGGAGAAATTCTGAACTCACTAATTCGGATTCTCTCTTCATACCGAACTTCGATTGAATAGTAGACATAGACTTTACCATTAAATTTGAATTTAGGGTGGAAGACAATACACAGAAACCCTCTCTCATCTCCTTCCCAAGGCGAGGTAAGCACAGCTTCGCTGATGTTCAGGAATGGCTTTTCGAGCCTGGATCCGTCGGGGAGGTAGGTCCACACCAGGCCAACCTGCTCTGCGATGAAGAACCTGTGGGTGCCGTCGCTGGCGTGCACCATGGCAACGGGATTGCGCAGCCCGTTGGCGACCTCCACGAGGCAGAGCTGGAGACAGCCCTCGGCGTCAGCCGTGACCAGCCCCAGGTTCTGGTTAAGGTTCTGGTTAGACAGCAGGTGTGGGAAGCAGTAGTCGGTGTCCTCCAGGGACAGGTAGCGGCAGAACTTTGCCACGTTGTTCTCCAGTGCAATTAACTCTGGGTCTGCAGAGAGAGAGCGGAAAATGGAGCGGCAGCTTTGCCACACCTGCGTGCAATAGTCCTGGCACAGCCCTGGTATCGTCCGCACGGGGGTGGAGGGATCCTCAGCATCATACAAGTGAGCTGCATATGGAGAGCATTCCTGGAGGGAGAGAGAAAAAGCTTCAAGTCATTTCTTGGGCCAGATTTGAAACAGCTGAGCAGTGATACTAATTGGAGATATTTCATCTTAATTACAAGATATTTTGTGGTTTATTCTGAAGATATATTAACAGAGGGAAAGATCTTAGAAAGGGGGTTTGTCTCAGCACTCATGGAAATTATCTTCAATATTCCTGGTGAAAGCTGATTTCCTCAAGCTGTTACTCATTTATTCTAACCACAGAACTTTTCAAAAAAAGACTGCAATGATGCCTATGTTGCTGCATCGCCCTAGTAGACTGTACTGGGGAAAAAAAATACTTTTCTTCCTCGGATGCTCTGACTTTATCTATGAAATAATAACATCCACCACAGAATAAAAGTGAAACCAAAGAGTTATCTCAGAAGATTCAGGCCCTGCATCTCCACACTGAGGATAGAAGGGAAAGGCCATCAGGGCCAAAGACTGGGAGGTTCATACCTCATCATCTGATAATCCAGGCATGCACCTCAAACATGGATGTGATTTACAGCTTGGAAGGAGTGGGATGTGAAAGTGGAGGAGGAGGGGGGACACCATCCTTGTTTGGGTCCAGCTGCCTTTGCTGATGGACCTTTGCCTACAGACAGTTTATATTCCCAGCCAGGAGTGGTGAAAGGCATCTCATGATCATGATATGGGTCACCAAGTTCTGCAAGGGATGCTGAGGTTACAGGATTTCAGACAGTGAGTGCAAAATGGCCATAATCCAGGCAAGGCCCACTGGCAGCAGCTGCAGCTCAACCCTTGTTTATGGGAGGTGCAGCCTTGAAATTTGCTTAAGGACTGAATCAAGCTCACACAGCTCTTTGTACTCTCCATGATAAGAACTCCTACAGACACATTTTCTTTATAAAAAAAGCTGCAATCCAGGAAAACTGTCTGTAATTTACAAACTGACCAAAGTGACTCAGTTCTCTTTTGCAAGGGTTTTTGCTTGCAATAAACACAATATTTTCCAGTTGTAATGCATCTTCCCAACAAGCTCCTCAAAAGTGCTCTTCAAATAATGCAGCATGACTCTGTGGAGGCTCAATTATTTTCAAAGATATAATTCGATAAATACTTGACGCGACCATGGTCAGAAGAGAAACTACTACTTATATAAATTCTGTATTTTTAAATTCCTATCTGGCATTGCTTCTTCTATTACTACGCAAAACCAGCTTAATTAAAAAAAAAACTAGAGAGCTGTTTCTAGATCTATAGAGAGATATTTCTTAATGCAGATTACAACACTATTCAGTAGCTGAAAAGATATAACATCTGAGATTCTGAACTGTTTAAATTAGCTGATAAGCATACACAATATTTAATTTTTATTTTATTTTCCATTACATACCATAATAAACTTCGAGGCCATATAACAGATCATTAGTGTACAATAAGCTTTCCTCCTGGAATGTCAAAGCCATTCATTGCAAAATGAAGGTCATTATGCTTTCAAATGAGCAGCAATTAATGTGGTAAAAAGAAGATTGCTTGTGACACAAAGCACTGAAATTACACAGGCAGATTGGGTAACACACTCGGCTTGGTTACACGAGGTGTGCCAGGGACAGAAAGAGACAGCATTTGTCAATTCCAGGCACTTATAATGACTGAAAAATTGGCTTTAGAAAACAAATTGAAATGAGACAGAAAAGGAATTTGATGGGAAGGCTGGGTGGGAGCTCAATCTATTGTTGCCTATGGAGGTTTCCTATTCAAAGAGAGGAGGTCCCTCACTTGAGTACTCAGGTGTACCTCATTGTCTGAAAGCCTCTTTCAAAGCAAACAGTGATCTTATGCATTATAAAGCAATGCCCTGGCTTCAGGATCAGAATTAAAAATATCCTAGAGATATGGATTCCCTGTCTCTGTCATTGCAGGCTGTTCATTACAGCCTCAGATGTGTCTGTATAGAAGTTATGGGCAACTTCTTCCCTCCTTACAACATTCCTGGTAGCATAGAGCTAATTACAGCAGCATTGCACTGGCTGAATTTCTTTGCTTCTGAAGCAAATGTTGTGGTGCTTTAGCCTTCATGCCATCCTGTCATGTTCACATAACTGAAAATACCAAGAAGCTCTACCTTAGTCAGAGCCCAGGATCAATATTAGATCTAAATTGTCATTTCCAAATGATGTTGTCTGTTCATTAATTTCAAACTCCGTTGTGGTCCAAAGACCATGAAAACTAATGGGCAGATGATCAGTTACTTCAGTAGGGCTGGAACAAGTTTGTACTATGAAAATAATTCATCAGAAAACAAAACAAGTCACATTAAGACAGGCTAGCCAAATGCATCCGGTCTGTTCCAGTAATTCAGTGGCAGCTCCTTATCTGGGGAATTTCAACAGTCTG
This sequence comes from Aegithalos caudatus, assembly GCA_013389925.1. Classification (NCBI taxonomy): domain Eukaryota; kingdom Metazoa; phylum Chordata; class Aves; order Passeriformes; family Aegithalidae; genus Aegithalos; species Aegithalos caudatus. The sequence goes on from WEIU01014823.1 coordinate 714,924, forward strand.
AATCTGATGGAACACCCACATCAGACTGTCTTATTTACTGCTGCTATCAGCCTGGAGGAAGCAATAGGACTCCTCAGAAAAACGTTTAGCTTCCACATAATCCCTGGCATTCCTTGACCACCTCCATCTGGAATCTCAAGCCTTTAAGCAAGCTGTTCCCCAAGAAGCAGAGTGAGGCATCTGCTCTTGCAGTTTGGTGGAGAAGAGAAGGCTCCAAGGTATCCCCTTATGGCACCTTTCACAGGAGAGCTGGACAGGGACGTTTTACAAGGCAGTGTACTGATAGGACAAGAGGTAATGGCTCCAAACTGAAGGAGGGTCAATACAGATTAGATTTAAGAAAGAAGTTGTTTACAAAGAGGATGGTGAAATACTGTAACAGGTTACCAAGAGAGGTGATAGATACCCCATCACTGGAAATGTTCACAGACAGGTTGACAAACCTGATCTAGTTGAAGCTGCCCCTGCTCATTGCAGGGGAGGTTGGACTAGGTCCTTTCCAAATCAAACTATTCTATTACTCTATGAATTGAAGGCAAGGAATCCACAAGTACAAACTGAGACACTTGGCAATATAATTTGATCATGTTTGAGAAAAATCATGAATTGTGAGCAGAAATAGACAGAAGCATGCTGATTAAGTCACAGAAACACACTCATTAATTCAGGTCTAGGATATAAATTGTATATACAGTGAATGAATAGAAGCAGAATGTTCTAGAGTGTTTGCAATGACTGAACTTCCATGACGTGCTTGTGCAGCCAGAGGCAGTGGTTTGTAGCCACATCTGGGCTGATGAGGCACTGAGCTCATCAGAACATTTCAGTGAATCATTGCTCCCACACTGAAATATTTCTCTGCTTCTGAAGACATTTTCAATGGCTGGCTCTCTGACAAACACAGGAGACTTAGTTATCACTTCCAGAAGCAGGATTGCTTAGCACACACTGCTAACTAGCTTCCTATCTGTGAATGAACTCTTAGACACTGCTTGTTTCAGAAATATATTCTGAATATATTTTTTGCTTCCAGTACAATGTGAGATGAAATAGAAGTCCATTCTCTATAACCTGGTGTGAAAAAATGTTCTCTTTCTCCTCACGCTTTAAGGAACCAAAGAGGCACTGGCAAAATGCTAAGAGCAGGATTTCTGAAAAGCTATTTTGATCCCATCCGAGCACGGCAGACAAGACTCCACTGTCTGAATTAATTTAAGGTTTACACCTGCACAGTGCTGAGCTGCCACTGCTCTGTCTCAGGGGCATTTTCATACATGCGAGGCCTCCACTGATGATAGGGTCAGACACTTTGCTCTGTGCAGACTGTGATTATCCCATTATCATATCTGGCCCCAGAACATCAGCTCTGAGTGGAAATTCCTCCCTGTGTAGGATGGCCACCACAGAGGTTCCTAGGCAACATCTGCAGGCATTACTCTGCACCCATCACCAGGACTACTAGCACCTGGCACATGCTAAAAGTGCTGTAATCCAATACAAAAAAACCCCAAAACAAACCCACCTGACCCCATCAATTGGTCATAACAAGGAGCAAGATTTGTGCAGGCAGGTGCTGCCCTGTGGGTTTCTTCTCCAGGTCTGGTGTCTTAACCCTGGGAGGGTGAGGAAAGTCTGCAAACTGTAACTGCCCGCATACCTATCTCAGAGACTGCTGCTCCTAAAGAAGAGCAATATCCCTGTTCCTCTTTTAGATAAGTGCCAAAGGACAAAAATTCAGCTGGGATGCTTGATGATGGACAGTCACTCCTTCTAGTGCCTGGGAACACGTGCCTAGGCTGCTGTGCTATCCCTGATGCACCAGTGTGTGGGCTGATGTACCCACGCCTGTGCCCAGGTGTTAATGCCATGGCTGATGCATCTGCAGGTGGATACTCCAGCCTGGGCTGGGGAATTAACGCCATGGCTCACACTCCCCTGGACTGTCCAAAGTCCCCGTGCCTGGACCAGTGCACAGGATCAATGCAGCCATGTCTGGGCCAAAGCATCCATATCAAGGATCGATGCAGTCCTGCATGAGTAGATGCACACACACCTGGGCCAAAGCACTGCGATGGGGCAGAAGCATCCATGCCTACAGCTCCGTGCAGGGGCTGAATACCCCCGTGCGGCTGCAGGTGTCCCCTGCGCGGCGGAAAACCCCTGTGCGGCTGAACCCTGCGCGGCGCGATCCCTTCAGTGCGGCAGGAGCTCCGGGAGTCCCGGAGGTCTCACCTGGCACAGCAGCTCCTGCAGGTGCCCGGCGCAGGCGGCGTAGGCGCGCTCGTCGAGGCGGGCGCTGAGGCGGTAGAAGCGCTGGAGCAGGGCGCGGTNGGCACCGAGCCCTCAGGGTGGCGGTACCGGGAGAGGAGAGCGGCCGGCCCGGGGCTGTCAGCGCCCGCACCGCGGCACCGAGCCCTCAGGGTGGCGGTACCGGGAGAGGAGAGCGGCCGGCCCGGGGCTGTCAGCGCCCGCACCGCGGCACCGAGCCCTCAGGGTGGCGGTACCGGGAGAGGAGAGCGGCCGGCCCGGGGCTGTCAGCGCCCGCACCGCGGCACCGAGCGCTCAGGGTCGCGGTACCGGGACCGGGGAGAAGCGCCCCGGGTCTGACAGCTCTCAGGGTCGCGGCGCCTCTCTCCGCCCGCGTGTCTCCGTGGTGGCTTTGGAGGCGATTTTATTTTGATTCCACCCAGAGCGCAACTGGGCAGATACTTGGCTGGACAGCGGCACCGGGTGTCACACAGCACCAGAGTGGATCGTACTTGGAGCTGATTCCTTAGACCCGCTTTTAAAGTGATGTCTGCTGGACTCGGTTCTGTCGCTGAGCCTTTTGTATGACCCAAACACAGGATAATAGCACTCGGAGTTTATGCCGCTGATGGGCATGCTTGGTAACAAGAAAACCCAACTTCAGTACAGCTAGTGCTTCTGTGTCCTTTGTCAATCTCATCCTGGGCTGAGACTGATTAGGTTTAGCTTTGAGGCTGGAAAGAAGAGATCTGGTGTAGTCTTTACACAATGTGGCCCTAGGCAGCCCAGGTGACATAACTCTGTGAAGCACTCAGAAGGGTGCTCTCTTGCCCAAATGAAATAAAACTGCTGAGGACACTTTCCTTACCCTGAAGTTTCTCATGGCACACCGCAGGAAAATAGATGCTCCACATACACATCATCTAGCCATATCATATGTGGTGTTATCAGCTAGTAAGATCTAGTCCCATGCAGATGACACTTTTTTTGCTGCTAAACACAGCTAGCCAAAGTGTATTGTCTATTTCAATATTAACACACTGCCCCTCAAAGACAAAGAATGGAGTTCATGCTGACATAACATTTCTGACTCCTACTTTGAGACCAAAGAACTACTGTACAGTGCATGTGGACTTATAAAATCACTGCGTGGCTTGGAACATCCTGTCAGGAGACCATATGTGCTACACATTTAAAACAGGTTTATTTTCTCTCCATATGCTTATGTAACTGCTGTTAAGGTCACTCAAAACTCTCCAAATGTGCAGGCAACCAGAGTACCCAATGATCTCACAGAATTCTCTGCCCTTTTGTTTTTGGTCACTTAAAACCACTTTTTTCATGGGAAACACTCACAAACACTTTGGAAAGCACATGATCATGTTACTGCCCCTGAAAAGTTTGCCAGCCATGCAAAAAAATGAGTATGCAGTTATGCAACTCCATATTACACAAAAAACCTGATGTAAAGACATATCTCTCTTCATCCTACCTAATCTTTTATTTCTGTGGTTAACACTGGCTCTTGTTTCAGCATTTAGTATGATTATTAGACACTGTTAATTAACACTGAAACAATGCTTAATATATAAATAATGGATTGCAGTAGCCAAACATATTTTGGATAATGAGATTTATCCTATAGCCTCTTGATTTGCTATTGGAGCTCTTGATTAGTTTGGCATCCATGAAACATATCAGAAATGAAAGGAAAATTAAATGCCGTACATATTTAGCAGTGAGTTGTAGAAAGATAACTAGAGACTTGGTCTGCTCATCATTGCAAAACAGCATAAAATACATTTTGGAAGTCCTCTGTGTGTGTTTATAATACACCTCCCCATGCCAGAGCTATCACTGTTTTGCTCTTTCAGGGCAGGGCAATTTTTTGGTTACCCCTCAGGCTGGGGACTGCACAGCCATTCATAGTCAGGACACTGCTGAAGCAGAGACTGGAGCTGCCTTGGCTCATTAAACAAGATCATTTAATTAAAGATGGCTTATTTTACAGCTTGTTGTGAGCTGAGTTTTGAAGCTTCCTAGGCCACAGGTAGGAGCTCATGGGCTGCATTTGAGGGATCTGTGGTGTGGTGGATAGAGCACACAGCTCTGCCTGGAGACTTAACTTACTATTCCCAAGATATTGTGTTTCTGCCTGGATTCTCCCATTCATAAAATGGGGGCAGTCAATGCTCATCCACCCCATGGCAATCTCTCAAGGTGTAGTTTATTGATATTTTAATCACCTTTTTTTTTCTTTTTTTATGAGTTCTCTGCTGAGCAATCTCTAGTGACTAAACTCAGAAGGGGAACTATTACCCTTGACCTGACATGTTAAATTTGAAGTTGCCCTGGTTTCTACCCGAGGGCAATAACACACATCTGTGTAGCAGTCACAGAATGGGGATGAAGTTTGATTTAAGCAGTATTCTCCAAGATCATATGGTAGTTTGAGAATTTGGTATTCAGAAGGTTTTGTACTAAAATGGCACATTTTTAATTTGGTTAATTTGAACACTCATTCTTGTGCCTAATGGCCTGAATTAATTGAATATTTCATGCTGTATATCAGCTATTGGAAACAAGTCCTTTTTTTTTAGTTTATTTTTGGTGGCTTTTTAATTAACTTTTTGTTAAGATACTATATTGCTCCTATTCCCATTGAAGTCCATTGAAGTTCTTGACTCTAAGTAATTCTCAAAATTAGAATTTTTATTGATTAACAAAATTGAAGAAGCCAGGTGTGAAAATGCAGTATTTTCTTGCAAACAACACAACATTAGGCACAAAAAAAAAAATACATTTAAAAAATGTTGTTTGTTTTGAGGTGTGAAACCTGAACTCTTTAGTGACCATTGAAACAACTGGTAATTGTAGGTACCCTGCAGCTCAAAAAGACTTCCTTATGTACCTCAAATTGAGCTCCTTGAATGTGCAACATCCAGATTTTTTCACTCTTTCTGCATACATTAGAATTTGTTAGTATTCATGGGACTGTGGGCATGAATGAATGAATATGGGCACATTGATTAAAAAAATAAACAAATTGCATTTGATCAAATGATTAATATTAGACCCTGTGTCTAGAAATCCATCCCTAAGGGGAGCTTAATGCTCTGAGCTTTAATAGCTGAGGACACACTGCTCATACCCAAGTCAGCTGTGAACACCAGCCCTAAAAACTTAACTGTCAGGAATTAAATACATGTTTATAAACTATTCTCAAAGAAAATTAGGCTTTGCTTTCTCAATGCTCATCTCATCACAAAACCCTTCAGCTCCTCATTTGCCTTTCTGGTGATTCATTTTCTTACTGGTGGAGTTACTGAGGACAGAATATCATTATGAGAATAAAATAAAGGAAAATGTGTGTGTGCCTGTACACACAAGCCCACAATGAGTGAGTGAGGTAACACCTGAACAGAACAGAACCCATGCTAGGCACTCTGTGATCCACTGGCATGGAGACAGCTCACTCACACAGCTCTTACTATTCCACACAAACAATTGAAAAAATATATTAAACCTTAGGGAAGATGAAAGAATAGTTTTATAGCACAGCCAAAAGCAAACGGGCACCTTCTATCCAAGGTGATTTTCCAGGGAGCACAAGTAGCTGAAGTCACACTGGTTGTGACAGGCCTAGAAATACATTTTGATATTGAGGAAGTGTTTAATGCAAGGGACCTGGGGAGGCAGCCCAGTGCAGGCAGCCTCATGTGCCATGTGGGGAACACTGTCAGAGGATTGGATAAGCGGAAATCCCGCTGCGTCCTGACACGCTGGGATGACTCAAATGCGGAATGAAACAAACTGCTGCAGCATCAAAGACCTAATTTCTCCTTCTAATGGAATAATGCAAGTCCATCACATCCTTTAATCGTGCTGTGATGAAGCAACTTCAGCAGTAGCCTTTGGTGCACATTTCTGGGCTCTGTGTCATGGCAGATTTTTGTACAAAGCCGTGGGGCAACCCTGCAGAGGATGTAAATGAGCAGAGCTCAACCATGGTGTACAATATCCAGGATTCCCATACAGGTGACACATTGCTAAATGCTTTTCCTGTCCTCCTTATGCTCATTTAATGCACAGACAGGATGCAAATATCACAGTTTTACAGCACTCAGATAATTGCTTTTTTTGCTCTCAACATGCTACCATAGAAATTCTAATGTCAGAGCCCTCAAGAGACCATATGGACAGTAAACATTCCTTATGTGTTGCATGTGCAGAAAGAACATATTTTCTTATCAGTTCACACAAAAGCAGATCATGCAGAAATGATTTTTAAAAATTACTACTATTTTCCCTGCGGTAACAGCAGTAGAACAATAAGTAACAACCCTTGAATGGGTTCTCTCTGTTTTACAGTACATGTATCTTTTTGCCTTTTTTGTCACTAGTAAAGACATTAAAATGTATGTTTCTTTACAGAAAGCGTTGTATTGATTTTATGTAACATCTGAATACTTTGTGTTGTAACTTAACATATAACCATATAATTTGTCTGTAACAAGAAATAGACCAAAAGACTTGCTCAGTGAATTGTAGAAATGAGCCTTTCCTCATCAGTGATCCAAGGCATAATAAAATACCCTGCTTTTTCATTTCCCTCTGTGAGGTGAAAAAGCTCACTTACAGAAGCTAGTATATTCCACTGTAAGAAACTGTGATTAATCATAGCTTGAGCTCATACTCAAAAGGAAAAAATCCCATTTGGATCCAGGCCTTTGTCCCAGGATCATTCAGTTCCATCCCTAGTTTGGAGAGAATAAGGTTTTTTTGATTAAGAACCACAAAAATGTTACTTTGTTGGAAGAAAGCTAGCAGCAGCCAATGCTGCTATTACACCACCCCTGTTGAAGGACAAAAATCTAATAAACAGGTTGTTCAGATATTTTCTAATAGTTGAAAATACGAGTCATAGCCAATAAAAGCCAGCTGAAACTTGAAAGATTCTTCCCCAAAGTAATCAGGTCATGCAGCAAAAAATGGATGCTGGTCTAAACCCAGAGTTATTACAAATTTAGTATTTCTGAAATCTTTCTGAGAAATGAGGTATATAACACTGACAGCTCAACCAACCCCTCAGACATGTATTTCATAAAAAACATACTTAGAGGCCAAACAAATTTTGAGGAAGGACAAAATAGGAAAGAACAAAAAAGAAAGAACAAAAGTCCATGTGGATAGTCTCGTGAGCTCTTTTCTGGAGGAACAGGGATTGTGGCTATGAAGACCATGCATACTGTAGGATACCTGAAGAATCCTGAACCAGTCTGGCAACTCTTGGGTAGTTACATCCCTTGCATACCAGCAGGCATCTGATAACCACACTGCCACTGGTTTACAATCACATCCTGTGTCTTCATGGAATACTCAAAGAACAACTTTCTCTGATAAGGGAATATGCAAATTTTCAGTTTGTTTACAGTAGTATTGCATTTAAAGGCCAAGACAACCACGCTCCTTCATCACTGATTTGATGCCTTTTCTTTCAAATTCTCTGGGCAAGGTCAGGAAAAAACACATGATCATTTCCCTCCCCAAAGCTGAGGAGGCTTTGCTCCCAGAACTGCTGTGGGGTTATCTGCCACTTTGGGATATCTTCTATTACCTCTCTTGGTAACAGCAAATGCTACAGTGGTCTGGGAACATTGCAGCTAAAACCTGCTCTAGGTGCAGTACCTGGAAACCTGATGGAAATTCTGAGCAGGTTCTGATTGGTTCCCTTTCTGTTGCTGTTCTGCCCTGCAGAAAACGCTGCTCTGGAGCAACAGCACTGCAGACTACTAAATTATCTCACAACCTAATTCTGGAGGAAGTTCATGATAGCCTTTTACAAATTCAAGTGGGTTAGGTGCCTGCCTGCCACTGGAGTCCACACAGGCTCGGTGTCTGATGCGCTTCAACATCTTTGGCATTTCCAGTGTCTGTATGTGCCCCTAGACTTCTGCAATTCCAGCTCTAAACTCCTATTGACCTAAATCATGGAATTAAATCCTATGTTTTGAAAGAATGGCATTTTCAGACACTTAGAGTTATTTTGCCATAAGCAAAATGTCTCATAGTCTGTATATCAGTTATGATTTATGAGTCAACCTGACACAGTTCAAAATGCTCAAAAGCAGATGTGGCACTTAAAAAGCTTTGCAGAAACATATCTGTGAAAGCCAAAAAGGCACAACCTCATCAACAGGCACAAACTCTAGGTGTTATGCAGAATTTTTATTTTTGCAGAGTTTTCTAAGATCTGCTAGAAATAACTGCAAATTGAGAGCTATATTTATTTCATGTTTAATTCATGAGCAATTGTATCTGTTACTGTAAGAGTACCTGGGTTTAAAGGAGTTTCTTCTCTTGGCTCTTCCCTGGCCTCAGCACTGGCTGCAGCATTTTCAGTGGGGACCTGAAGGGTGCCAGGGGTTGTCAGCTTTGCATGTTGCAGGCAGGAAGGAGCAAAGCTCAGGAGCAAAGGGGTTTTCCCTGTCAGTGACCTGCCACAAGCCCTGAACAGGTCAAATCTGGGAAATCATGGTCTGATCACCTCCCACAGCCCCAACAGTCAAGCAAAGGGAAGGTCAGGTAAGAAGGTCTTGAACTAACTACAGCTTAATATATGTCAAAATTAACAGCCTGATTTTCACACAGAGATAACTGAGAGGTCACTGGAGATCACACAGCATTGCTATTTCTGGATGCCCTTGGGGCATGCTGCAGTAACCCAAGCTAGACTGAGCAGAGCCCTGTTCACTGTATCAACATCTGGGTCAGGAGCAGAAGGAAATCCCCTCTGAGCAAGCATCAGCAGTGAAAAAAGCATCCCCGCTCCTGGTGCTTTGGCTATTCATCAGCTAAGGAAGACCTGGTGCTATTTCTAAATGTTGACTCTGTTTTATGCAACCCAGGCAGTGCTCCATGAAATAACCCCCATTTATCCCTTGACTGAGAGCAGCTTCTCAGGGCCTCTCAGCTCTTTACTGCTCCTAAGTGCTGTGAATTGAGAAGCAGAGAAGGTGGCCTTTCAGAATGTCCTAGGGTAACTTTTTAATGCTTGTATCCCAAATCATCCATTCTGTTTGTACTGTATATTAAGTTCTGTTTGGGTTTGGGTGTGCTTCCCAGAAGAACCGTATTTGGGAGGTTTTCTCCCAAATTTGACCTAAACCAGGACATAGAGTCACTCAAAGCCCAAGGAAGGCACTGAGGTGCTGCAGGATGGATTGCCTCTGGACTCCACTGGAGGAGACAGTTGAGCTGTTGGGATAATGCAAATCATTTTAGCTGCTCTGAGCTTTCATGCATGAAGTTCTGCCAGAGTACAAACTCTTCTGTCAGCAGATTCTCAGTTAAATCGTGATGTCCAAGGCATAGTCTGCTATCATATGGATATTTCCTGTATCTGACATGGCAGAGATAATGGGATGGATCTGGAGCAAGTATCAGTACTTTTCTCTATTCTTTATGTGACATGTATTATGGTGGTTTGGTCCCTAGTAGATCTAAATCCAGGTTTTCACCTAGGAGTCTTTGTTTCAAATCTAGTTCAGCAACACCTAAGAGCTGTTACCATACAAATAGCTGCCATGTGAGCTGCATCCAAAGGCATCTTCATTAGCCTCTATTAGCTTGCTTGGGAAACTGGCTTGTTCACAGCACTGTCCTCACAACACTTAGCCTTCTTCCCCTCCATGCCCCTTCATCCAAGCATTCAGCATTGCCAGCTTTCTTACTTGTAAGGTCCAAGAGAAAATCTCCTGAGTATCTCAACTAAAGATCCTCTCTATGAGGCAGAGCATTTCCTGCACTGGTGCTCCATGTGGCACGACTCCATCTCCTGGTAACCATGGGGAAATAAAGCCATCTGTTAGTTGGGAGTCCCAGGATCATTCTTGGCTTTTTGCTGTTACATGGAGTGTGTGTGTGCCCTGGCTGCGCCAGTGACATCCTGGAGGTGCAAATGGAGGCTGACCACAGGGTTTGGATGCCTCCAGTGTGAGATCCTCCATGGTCAGGCCAGCCTGATGTGGCCAAATCTCTCTCTGTTCCAACCACTGTACATGAATTAGGAGTACTTAGCCCATAACTGTACAGATGTACAGTTTGATGCTTTAAGGAGGGTTGTGCCCACCCAGCAGTAAGTAGGTAGCCTGAATGCTGAAGACTTGGATTCAATTCCATTATGATGAGGCCAACATGAATTAAAGGTGCTTGGGGTACCCAAGGTTAGAGTATGTAGCCTAATTTCAGTGCTTATTCTCTTCTTTTCCCTGTTTCCATCAATAAAAAGGGGAGACAGGTCTTTTATACTTCACAGTACCAGTGCAAGCCATAAAAACACACAGAAGTTCTATTTCTCAAATAAAGTCTTATTTATTTTGGACAAGAACATCTTATAAGACTTTGAAATATCTATAACAGACACAAATATTGATAATCATAAAAATAGAGAAACTGTAAAGAAGTGGTAACTGATGCAGCAGCTCACTACAGAGATGTGAAAGGTTCCTAGAAATGGAAAAATTCCTCCTTCACAGTGATGACTCTTGCCCTTTAAAAAACAGCCAGATGAGACTCTTTTACCCACAGGGCTCTCCTGCAGTGACAGCTACATTAACCTTTGCTGACAAGCACTTCTCTTTGCTTGTAAAATCAGCTTAGTGAGTGCAAAATTCTCCCAGAGTTTAAAATGGTTACTATCAAATGGAGATGTGCTCCATGCAAAACAAAACATCCTCGTGCCTTACAATTACTCCTATGTTTTTTGCTTTGAGATCACTGGGTGGGCTGATACAGGATGATGTCTGGACATCTGTCTGCTTTGGCTAATATCGCAGAAGAGATGCGAACGTAGGAAAGGACACTGAGGCTTTTGCTGCATTTCTCTCCCTGGGCAGTTTTCCATGCTTATCACCACATTGTCTGGGCAATGAGCAACAAAGCAGAGGAGCAGTAATGTATGCCTGGGCTATCTGTCTGTTGTCATTAGAGAAATGCTTCAAAATTGCAGAAGAAGCCAGCCCTCTCCCTCCTGTGCACGGGCACATGCGCACACGAGCACATGCTCGGTCCCCGACATCCTATTCCCCCTATTAATTTCACATCCTTCTGGATTATACATCTGAGCTCTCCCTGGCATGCGAGAAACTCCTCCTATGCAAAGGGAATTCTTCTGGGCTTGGGCAAAAGGAGGATCTGCCAGTCTCCTCCCACCCTGTGGCAGCACCAAGCCTTTGAAACTGGGTCACACGAGCTCTGCCACCTCCTCAGGGTTAAGCTTCCGTATCACCTGGGGCCATTTCAAAGACTTCCTAGCCCCATGGATTGAATTTGAATCATGCAACATATACAGCTTTTATGCACTCAGCAGTTCTGTGATATTTGTATGGCATTTGTAATTGCTGACCAGAAATCTCCAGGACTAGGACTTTGGCATAAAATGCAAGTCAGACTCCCAATCCACTGCCAGCTTGTCACAAATCTGTCATGGCCTGGATATCAGTAAGGTACAGGAATCCAGTACATCACTGAAAAGATTAAAAAAGCTTGGAATAGAATAGAATAGAATGGAATAGAAATATAAAATAGACTAGAAGGATTAAAAATTGTAAAAGTGTTTATTAATTATGATTTTTATATCTGGATAATTTTGCAGTGTAAACACAATATATTCTTACACTGTCCTTTAAGTGTCAACTTAAAGGAACACTGCCAACTCATGATATTTATTGCAAAACTCCTACTGAGATCTTAAGATGCAAACCTTTCTTTCAAGCCTGTCCTTCCACTGTATTTGCTGGGGCTGGAATTGCCCAGGCCAAATAATTGACTCTCGAAACCTTAAAGTAAAATAATACATTAAGTGTCAGAAGGAGCAACCTTCTGTTGCAAAAGCAGTGGGAAAGTACTTTGCTTCAAACCCAGTTGCATATCAAGTGAAGTTACTTTTCTAATAGCTCCCAAATTATGTAACTCTCATTATTTGCATTATTCTGTGATGTTGGATTTGAGATATCTTTGTAAAGATGCAAAGTTAACTGGCAAATCAGACCAAGAATGCTAAATTTCTAAGAAGTTAATTGCGTGTACTTAGTATTACCAAGTTAAATTTTGGAACTGGCCTCATCTGCTATGTGATAAGATTTAATTGTGTCATATGGTTCATTAAGGAAGAGGTCCACAAAGTCTTGCTGAAACTAGACTGAATTCCTTTGTGAAGTATGTTTATGAAAATTTGTTTACTGGCATTTAGAGGGGAAATTATTTTCTGTCTCCTGTATACTCACTTAAAGGACTGCCAACATCTTGTTTAACACAGGTGTAATTCCATTATTTTAACACCACAAAATTCCAATATAAATACAGATGTGAGAAATCAGACCTGTTTTCTGCAGATCACAGAGGCACAATCTTCAGCCATGTAAGTCAATGGCAGCACAGTCCTTGACTTCATTTGGGCCAGGATTGTAGCCAGGATAGTTTGTCATCCAAGCTTCCATGTGAAAAGTTTTAAAATAACCTACTAAAAAAGGAAAAGATCATGGATAATGCAGCCAGGGTGCATCACTCAAATGGAGTTTAGAGACAGCCCATAAGACAGAGCTCTCAAACACAGCACTGTTGTTTGGATGGTGAGGTCCTTGGGGCGGAAAACAAATTTTTGGCTTCCAGGAGCACTGAGATGCTTCTTTCATTGATGGACTAATTACAGATAGGAATCCAAATTATTCCAGTGAACACAATTAGTAAGACATTAAAGTAGTGCAAGTTTTTCTTTCCCACTATCTCTGCTCATTTAGCAGCTTAGCTTTATGGCTGATGGTGGTCAGCTACAGGCTCTAAGACTTCTTCCTAAAGAGCATATCCCTTTGCTAAGGAAAAGAGACAATTTAAAAGTCATGTACCACCTGTGTACTGGGCACCTGGGCACTGGTCCACTCCCCTCAGTCTGAAGTGTTTTGCTGCTACAGGGTCCCAAACCTCCTGACTGCTCCGTGCCCATCTTTTTCAGACTTCCACACCTTCTTTATTTGCACCTAAATTGCTATGAATAATAAAACAGCAGTTCAATTTCTCCCCTTTAACAGATGCATCTGACTTCTGCTTTTGTTTCAGTTTCAGCTATGAATAAAACTAATCAAGGCATGTGAAGAAGCCATAGGGTCAGAAAAGTTCAGAAAAGGGTCACTAATAATCTAAAACTGTGGTCGGAATGTCTGCCTTTTAAAGTCTGAAAGAGCCATGGGAAGAGAAGACAACTTTTTTCTGCTCTTAAATTAACATGCAGTAATGTTTCCAGTTTAATATCTGCAACTCTTTTGTCTTATACGATCCACAGTTTCTGGAAACAGACTAACAAATCCTGAAATTGGTATTTGGGAAGTGGTGTGATTATTATTCCAGTCTGATCCAAGATCTAAAAGAATTTCTAATTTATCATATCAAGGTTTCCTGATGAGTAGCCATGAGGGAGATTTCAAAGGTCAGGAGAAATGAAATGCAGATTTAAATTCAAATTAATCAGAGGCAGACTCCAGACTGGCTTACACGTACATGGGTAAACATTCACTGTGGACTATATATCACTCCAAAACATGGAAATGTAATCTAGAATTTCAGAGCACTGAGCAAAATGTAAGCCATAGGAAAAAAGCTGTGGCTGAAGGTGAAAATCACACAGCAGAGACTGGGGAGCAACAGAGCAGGGAAATGGGTGGGCACGACCCCTGAGTCTGCCTGGCCAGTCCTTATCAGACACTGGGGCAGGGAAAAAGCTGCTCTGGTTGATTCTATTCTTAGCCTCAAGATGGATTTCCAGGATCAGGTCCTGGGATTTGTCTACTTTTCTGGGATTTGTCATTTTTTCAGAATGGGAAGAGACCCTTAAGGACCTGTTGCCACAACTTTAGGAATGGCTGAGCTGTGTCACAGAGACCACAGTGCTGACCAGGTCTGAGGCTTGGAGATTTTTATGTGATAGTTGTTGAAAGTCTGAAAGTTTTGGTCAAAAGTTCGTCAGGCATATAGAAGCTCTGGTAGATATGTTTGCTTTCTTTAATCCATATATTTGCCCATTAAATAATTCAGAAGATGTTGTATTAAACAGACTTCAGAGAAAAGTGATGGGAGTGCATTTGCTGAAGCAAGAGCTTGTATAATGAGACATTTCATAAAAGAAGCTGGACTTTTAAAGTCAGAATGGATTAAGGGCATGAATTCATGTGTCCCATGAGAACTTATTATAAACTCGAAGGACATTCAGAGACCTTCAGCAAGAAGCAGCTCTCACACTTGAGTTTAATTTTAGTACCACTGCAGTTGTAAATAAATTGTTTTTATGGTTGTTTCAGTGTGAATAAGAATTTTATCTGATCACCCAATTAACGGTATGGGGGGTTTATAAAAAATGAGAAATGTATTAGGGATGATTTTGTGCCTTTCTGAACACAAAAAATTTTTTGTATCTATAAAAATTGTGCCTTTCTTTCAAGGCTAAAAAAAGAGAGAATTTAAATTATACCAAATAAACCATTATGAAAAAGTCAAATAAGATTTTTCCCTATCTGTGGCATTGTTATAACACAATCAGTTGGACACTGATAACTACTTATCATATTCATGGCTGATTTCATATTCTCATATAGTAATAATCACATCATGATCACACTAACTACTGTGCTGCCAAGGCTGCAGGAAAATGATAACCTGCTGAAAGTAAAACCTTCAGAAGTGGTGAAAAAGAAAGAATCCCTAACTGGAAACTTTCCCATTAGTCCCCAGCTGCAGGTGAGGGTCTTTTTGCCCAAACCTTGCCCGTGGACACAGCCAGAGCAGTGAGGATGAGGGAGATGGGATCTCCTGCTGCCAGCACCTCAGGCTGGTCTTTCCTTTAAGGTTTCTCTGTCAGAGCCTATTTTGCAAAGCAAGCTTCTGTGTGGCTCTCCCCTTGATGCCTCAGGTAACACAGATCCTCTCTTCCCATCCTATTCTATTTCCCTTTTCCCCTTCATTTTCACAGAGACTTCAGCTTTCTTTTGGCCGACCCAGTTACAGGGAAACCACCCTTCTTAGTGGTGATTAAGCATAGTCAGTGACTTAAAAACAAGAGAACAAGAGTCCTGCATCTAACTTTCACTAAGAATTTTTTTAAAGGCTGTATAAATGGTCACTCTATTTTCATTCCTCTTTGATTTTTCTGTAGCAGAAATAAGCTGTCTCCCCTATTTATTTTAAAAGTGCTTTTGAGCTGTTCAGCATTATTCCTGCTTTGGACATGAGCTACCCCTGTTACAGGTGTGTGAATAGAATATTTCAGTATGAAGGGACCTGCAATGACCACTTAGTCCATCTAGGCTGCTCTTATATGATGGACTGCTTTTGCTCAGCTCAGGGGCAGGAGACTTTTCTGTCTCACCCATCAGGTGTTCCTGCTGCCTGGGAGACACTTCCCTGTGATTCTGCAGCAAGGTTTGACCTCTGGTATGTGACAGGTGAAAGACAGTGACTGATCTGAGGCCTGGATCTCATTTGGTGATTCTGCTAATGAAGTAGCATGTGGACAGGCAACAGCCTTCATTAGTTGTCCATTTTTTTCCCTGCAGCAACTGCTGTGTTTTAGGTTCACTGCAAGAGTTATGCAGGATTGTAGGATGGAGTCTGCAAAGAGGAAATATGAAGCTCTCTTAGGCACCAGGTTGCCTTCTCATCACACATTTTGCACTAAGTAATGATATAATTAGTTACCATAATGATTTTTATTTTAAAAATATATGATATCATTTATCAACTGCAAACTAATTTCACTTTTTCTGTCCTATGAATTTAAGATTCATGTAAGACTGATCATGCTGTAAATGAAACCATGTCCTATTTTTACTTAGCCAAAAGAGTATTTGCAGTATGTTAAAGCCATAGTTGCATTTCTTACTGTTCCAGGCCTTTTGCATTTCAGTTCTCAAATGCAAATATAATATATAATATATATAAGTGTATATATTTACACTTATATATATTTATAATATATATGNATATATAAAATATATAATATACATATATTATATACATTATATACATATATTATATACATTATATGTACACTACATAATGTATATAAGTGTAACAAAGAAGTTGCACTTCTGAGATTCTCAAACTTCTGGTGTTGCATTGGGTTTCTTTTTTTTTTTTAATTAAACTTTATTAAAATTAAGACTTTAAAAGGTCTTAGGCTTAAAGCAGTTTGATAATGTGATCAAAAAATATCTCCTTAGTTAGCATTCTCTTTGTTTGGGTGCTGTAGATNACCTCTGGTATGTGACAGGTGAAAGACAGTGACTGATCTGAGGCCTGGATCTCATTTGGTGATTCTGCTAATGAAGTAGCATGTGGACAGGCAACAGCCTTCATTAGTTGTCCATTTTTTTCCCTGCAGCAACTGCTGTGTTTTAGGTTCACTGCAAGAGTTATGCAGGATTGTAGGATGGAGTCTGCAAAGAGGAAATATGAAGCTCTCTTAGGCACCAGGTTGCCTTCTCATCACACATTTTGCACTAAGTAATGATATAATTAGTTACCATAATGATTTTTATTTTAAAAATATATGATATCATTTATCAACTGCAAACTAATTTCACTTTTTCTGTCCTATGAATTTAAGATTCATGTAAGACTGATCATGCTGTAAATGAAACCATGTCCTATTTTTACTTAGCCAAAAGAGTATTTGCAGTATGTTAAAGCCATAGTTGCATTTCTTACTGTTCCAGGCCTTTTGCATTTCAGTTCTCAAATGCAAATATAATATATAATATATATAAGTGTATATATTTACACTTATATATATTTATAATATATATGTTATATATTGTATATATAAAATATATAAT
>WEIU01014823.1:732220-742855 GCA_013389925.1 Aegithalos caudatus
CAAAGAAGTTGCACTTCTGAGATTCTCAAACTTCTGGTGTTGCATTGGGTTTCTTTTTTTTTTTTAATTAAACTTTATTAAAATTAAGACTTTAAAAGGTCTTAGGCTTAAAGCAGTTTGATAATGTGATCAAAAAATATCTCCCTAGTTAGCATTCTCTTTGTTTGGGTGCTGTAGATATAGATCTGCCATCTCTTGCCTTGCACAGGTCTCTGGAAGGACAGGGACAATTTCCCTAAGATTTAAGAATAGCAGAGTATTTTAGCACTATCACAGTAAAGAACAGGAGTGTGTGAAGTTATTGAAACAGCAAGGCTTGGTACCTCTAAGGGCTTAACCCTTCTGCTTATCCCAGGGGCAGTGAAGGGAAGGGACAGTATAGCAAAAGACATTTTTCCCCCATCAACAATCATCCCCCATTCCTGGCTGGGACCATATTTCCAAGCTCATTCTGGTGACAGTAATTCGTGTCTCCTGCCTAGGGAGGGATGAGGCCCTGTCAGGGTGAGGCTGATAATTGGTTTCTCTTTGAGGTGCAGAGATGGGGACACCTGTTAATGAGAAAGTTGACCAAGGACCAGCCCAAATGACACCAACTATTTAGCAGCTGTCAGGCAATAATGACTCCCAGCCACTCCTATCTTGCTTCTCTTTGAACAAGTAACCCAGAGACAAAGGCCTCGTATCTCATTACTGCCTCTCCCTTGAGCCAGCCCACTCTTTTCCAGCAGATGTCTATCGCATTAGTGTCAAAATCGGGTATTTAAAAGAAGTTTGCCAAGGTACATCTGTCCAGCACCTAAAAGCTCCCTCCTGCACCCAGAAAGTTCTGTCTCAGGCTGCCAGCTGACAGGGAGGTACTGCAGGTATCCCCATCTTGGCTCCTACACTCCCGCATCTCTTTGCCTCATGTACTTCCAAACTAAGCCTTTATTATATTCTTATTAAGAACACTATGTGCTCTTAAAATAGCTGGGGGACAAGGGAAGGGTCACCAAATTATAGACAGGTATAAAATCCATTCAAGTTAGCTGAGCTGCTCCCTCTTACCCTAAGAGAGGATTCAGCTCACCCAGTGAAAATAAAATGAGCAGGCTTGCCTGTCTAACATACCTGATAAGTACAGGGGCCACAAAATAATCTTCCTCTAAGGACATACATGAAAATATCACCAGCCAAACACATTTTGGCTTCAATTTATCAGGAGTCTGATCCAGATAGTATTCAGTAGTGAGCACTAGCCAAACTGTATTTACAAGCTCCAAAACAACATGCTTCTGGGACAGAAATGGCAATAAAATATTACCTGAAGATACTACATGCAAAAATAGCTCTTTCATCTTCCTCTTTCCCTTCCCCCTGCTTTCAGTCTGGCAGTGCTGAGCCCTGGCTACGGAAATGAACAGCTCCAGCTCTGGTAGGAATGCTGCTTCCAGCAGGTCTGGTGCTCCAGAGCGGGCAGGGTCCCCTCCCAAGCCCCACGGCAGCTTTTCCAGTCTGTCAGGTCAGGTCAGTGAAGTGAAGAACAAAAGCATTGCTGTGTGCAGGAAGGGGAAGGGATGGCAGCAGTGACCTGTGGCTCCTACAGCCCACCTTGCCCCTGGCCCAGCCCTCAGCAGTGAGGAGAGACCTTTGCTCAAGGGTTAAAGCACAGGACAGGACGTGGTGTTGATGGTGGTGGTGAGGTGTAAGTAAGAACAGAGTTGGCATGTCTCTCAAATCCTCTGCATATCAGTATTAGTAGTATTAGTATTAGTATTAGTAGTATTAGTATTAGTATTATTAGTATTAGTATTAGTATTAGTATTAGTATTAGTATTAGTATTAGTATTGTTGTTGTTGTTATCATTATTATTGTTATTATTCTACAGTTTTATGACAGTCACCTCTGTGGTCCCCAGCTGCAGACTCCAGACCATGCAGGGTAACAGTGACTACAGAAAGGCTTCCTCTCTGATCTGCAGATCTCTCAAGGACTCCAGACTCGCATCTAGGAACTCTTTCCTCTGGATATTCTGTGCAAGGGCAGAAACAGCAATCCTTCTTTACAGTAAACCATGCAAGATGATGATGTGCTCAGTGATCAAGGGCTAGGAAAGGGAGGTGGAGCTCTTTTGCCATCACAAATCTCACACAGATGTGGTTCTGGGAGTGGTGATGGCAGCAGATGGGCTTGAGGGGATCCCAAGTGGCCAAAGGGGCTGTCTCATGTGCAGGAGGACCAGGACACTCTGATCACTACTGCCTGCTCCCTAGGCACTGTGATGGCTCCTGGGGGATATTTTTATTTCTCCCTAAGGAGTTAGGTCTAGCCTAGACACATTGCCTGCCAAAGAAGCTTCCACCTTTTTTTTTTTTTTTTTTTTTTTCCCTCTCTCTCTTTTCATTACTTGCACAGGGTTTGCATGGAAATATGTCCCCCAGTTCAGGTAGCATGAAAACTTCCTTTCTCACATCCTCTCTCCTTCACTAGTGTCTGCAGGTGCCTCAGCTGCAAATAAAACAGGAGTACCATGTATAGCATGGCACATAGAAATTCACTGTGTGGGACTATTCCTAGTCCAGATATAGACTTATTGAAAGTAGCAGAGTTAATGTAAAGCTTTGGAAGCTTTATGGGCAGACTGGGCACAGCCTTCTGCTGATGGCAATGCATGCTGCTCCCTTGTTGTACTACATAATTTGCCAGCATCCTGCCATATTTTCTCCTGAGCCTCCAGAAGGATCAGAGAGCCAGTCCAGAGGGCCCAGCTGGAAGCACCAGGAGGGTTGTTCAGTCCACTGCACATTTTAACAGGCAGGCAACCAGACCAGAGTATCCTCATCAATAGGACTGGTCCTCCTGGGTGATGCTGTTGGTGATCCCAGCAATAAGGCTGACCTAAAGGACAGGGGTTAAACTGCAGGGAGCACATGGGCATAAGAAATTTGCTTTGATTCTCTCTGTTCAGCTGGAACTTTGGTTTCCGGAGATGTCAACTCTGGAAACTTTCCTGAGCGTTACATTCACTTTTAATGAAGGCAAAGCAGGGAGTACAACAAATAAGCTCAAATGTGCAAGCAGAACTGATCAATTAAGTCTGGTACATCCTGCATGTTATCAAAATCAATGTACATCATGGCTGAAAAGTAGTATCTGCAAAATAAAGCTCCAGTTCCACCCAAAATGTAAATCCTTGAGTTTGTTTGCTCTGGAAATGAAGAGACTAAAAATAAGATTATAAATATGGGGATCTTTGCCGCTCTGGCTGCTCAGCGCTAGAATGGTTCCTGTGTCTGACAGATTATCTCCGCGCCACTAAAAATGATCAGAGCCCTAAGGCAATTAATTCCTCACTTTCAGAGTTTTACTTCTGCGGCAACAAGCATCGCCACGGACAATAACGCGGGCCGCCGAGAGGGGCGGGTTCGGAGAGAGGTAAACAACTCCGGCAGATAATCAGCGGTGAATACAAAGGCACGGCAACCTGCCTGCTGGAGGGAAAAGCCCAAGCCAGGCCAGCGTTGCTGTGACCCGCTGAGCCGTGGGAAAGTCTTCATCACACTGGTGACGGAGTGCAGGAAATACAATAACAGCCAGTGCCATGCTGGGAGAGATGCCTCCTCACCTCACCTTGGCAATCTGATCACCCCACACCACCTGCACTTCCACTGGGCTCCCGTGGGTGGAGAGTGGTGTTCTGCATCCTCTTTATATTCGGATGGAATCCCTGCTGGTAATGGTGACCCTGCCTGGCAGGGGCAGCAGATGTGGGCAGAATGCAGAGAGGCAAAAGAGTCACCTGCCTCCAGGACCTGCTGTGGGCATCCAGGCCAGGAAGGGAATTTCAGCCACTCCAAAAGGTGACTTGACTGAGGTCAACTGTCTTCCTTCTTGGTTCATGTCTAAAATGACACTGTCTTCCTGCTTGGGTCATGTTTTCAGAGCACATCATGCGGTCCCAGCCCCAGCCACGGAGCTGGCAAGGTGTCAGTGCTCTCAAGGCATCCCTGCCCAGCACCCAGCCTGAAGTGTCAGACCCAGCAAGGGTCACCAGTCCAAATTATGGGCTGAGAAAAATAGAGTGGAAAACAGATCTGCAACCTCCAGAGGGTTTTTTACTTTCACACATGCAAGGAGAGACAAGCTGGAAGTGCTACTTTTACATCAGAAGTGCAAGTGTGATTTCCTGGAGGGCTTTCCCTCACTCAATTCAGTGTGATGGTAAGGGCCTTTTGGAAAAACATGAGTCTGGCTTCAATCCAAAACATCCTCAGAATTCCCATATTCCTGATGAACCAGCAGCATAAACACCCGATCTCCAGCCTTTGCTTTGGACTTAATTGTTTTGAAAGGTAGTCCCTGTAAGGAGCAGAAAGTGACCTGTAGCCTGGAGACCTGCATCAGCAACCAGGGCTCTGCAACATCTCTGCACCAGGAGGAGCCCAAGGGGAAGGGCACTTTTTGTTGTCCCTTTTTCCAATCCAGGCCAAATTTTATTTCATTCAATTTCAAGTACTACACAAGGCAAAGGTAATGGGTACTGTGCCAACTCACAAGGAAGCCCCTGTGTTTTGTGTATCACCCCACTTCATATTACACTGTTGTAGTTCTTCCTTGGAAAGACTGATAATAGATATTCCATAAGAATTAAATTTGTGGAATATTAATTTTTGTGCAGAATGTACTGAAACTGGATGTTGTCACTTAAGCCACTGTTCCTTTAAGTTGCGCTGCTTGACACTATGAATTATTCAGATATCTCTATGATATATAGAAGTGGTGTCAGCATTTTAGGGCATGACTCTCCTCTCTTATCTGCTATAAAATCCCAGTAGCTTCCCTGAGCTATAAAAGGCAAAATTAAGTCCTCAGCAGCATTGTTGTCTTGCAAGCAGAAAATACTATTTAACACTGAGTGAAGGGTACCAACAGGCCTTGCTTATAGCATAAAACCAGATATTTGTAATTCCCTGGTGCATCAATACATCTAAAAGGTCATTTATTCATTTGGGAATGAGAAATCAGAGTGTAATGAAGATGGGGGATAGTGTAACATTGCCTATTTTCTCTATTGCAGAATTACTCAGGTTGCATCGACCTCATGCTGCTAATACCAATGGGCTCATCTGCTTGAATAGCGAGGTGTCTGTGCTGGAGCCAGCAGTGCTGAGCCTGAGCACAGAGCTGTGCCAGGGAAAAGGAGGGTGTGTGTGGAGTGGAGGAGCCCAGAATAGCCCAGGGGCTGCTGCATCCTCCAGGACACACAGACTGTTCAGGGCAAACCCGTCGTGCTCAGAGGCTGATTGGGCTACAACCACTTGCCAAGAAACTGAACAGTCCCTGGGAACAGTCCCTGATAATTTTTCTAGCCTTGCATTGATTTTTTTTCTCCTGTTTTTAAACCAGTGATGTCAAAGATAATTCAGTTGAAACTGTTGTAAATTCATTGTCAAGCATGGAAGAGCATTCACTCTGCCTCCCCAAAACTGAGGGGTTGTTAGAGCTGTAAGAGAAACAAGGATAGAGGTGGCAAGAGAAAAAAAAAATGCCTGTTATGTGAATATACTCTTGGCAAAACCAGGGTTTAAATCACCAGTGGCTTAAATGACAGGAGTCTAAATTCCTGGAGATTCCTGTGCCTTGTCAGTGGTAGGTGCTGCACATTCAGGAAAGATGCTTTAACTATAAACCAGAAAATGCCTTTGTCTGGCAAAATAACCTCCTTCAAGTTCCTCAGCCTTCAGGAACCAAGGTCTGCCCTCACATATGCAGAGCGCCCGCCCCATACTGTGAGCTCTGTGTGTAACTCAGGGCAGAATTTGTCCTCAGTGATGAACCCTGAAGTCAGGGTAACTGAGGGCTGCAGTTTAGTGATGCCAAGGCAATGTAAATTCTTACATTCCATTTCTCCCATCTCTCTGTTGCAACACGTGTGTAGGTATTTACAAAAGGGGTATTTACAAAAGGCAGAGACATATCAAGCATCTCTGGCCTTCTTCCCATGTTAGATAGGATGGTAAATATTTTTGGAAGGGATGTAAACCTTAATGCTTCTGGGAAGAAGCCAAGTGGTACCAGATGGCAGAGAGGAGGAAACTCACCCTATGGGCAGGTTTTTCACAATATTCTCATCAGCATCTGGTATTTGCCACTGGAAGAGACAATACAGGGGCCAGCACTTTGATCCAGTCTGCCTGTCTCTCTATTCCTGCTACTGATTGATTTCTTACCTGTTCAGAATAAGTTCTGTTGAATTATTTTCCTGACACATACTTGAATCCAAAATCTCAGTGTCTCTCCTCTTTGGTTAGATGATGGTGGAGGATGTGACAGCTCCCAGCACAGCTTCAGTTGATTCAAATCTTGTAAGTGGAGTTAGGAGATTTTTCTTCATACTTAAAAAAAAACCCCTACTCTGATATTGTATGTAGCCTTCTGACTGCACAACAAAGTTGGATCCCCATATACACTAAACTAGCAGTGAAACTCTCACTCTGGTTGTTATGTATGTGTTTAGGACATGCCAATCACCTGCAGCTCCCAGGTAAGAGCAGCACTGACTACTCCTTAGGATTTAGCTTCCAGTCCTTTCCCAACATACAGATTAGGGATGAGGGGGAAAAGCCTCCATATTTAGAGTTGCACAAAATGGATATAAACTTCCATGAAAAAGACTGTCTTTTGGAGGACCTGTTTTTTCTGGCAAGGCAAAGAGTTTGCTGATCAAAACCATAATACTTGGAATATCCTGAAGTCCTTTAAACAAGTTGGTGCATTGTAGAACTTTACTAGCAGTTTCAGGGCACAAAATAAAAAGGCTTTGTGGACACAAGATGAAATCCTCTGGTAAAACATACTATTTTCATAAGGAGAGAGAATGAACTGGATGGCCCAGTTATATTGCCAGAAGCCAGCATTAAGGAGTGCTGCATAATCTTCCAAGAGACTGCGTTTTCCTCATTGCTCAGCCAGATGGGCAAATGGAGGCACAAAGGCTTTTCACAGGATGGTTCAGCTGATCTGGGAAAAGAAGGAAGAATGACACAAGATGGTTCTTCAGGTCCTTTCTACTTGAAAAAGTGTTCTGGCTAAAAATACTGATTAATCAGGCTGGAAGTGAGGTGCCTATCTTGATAGCAGAGTTTGGAACATTACTCATCTTTTGTTATCAGACAGCTTTGTCTTACAAAAGAGAGCTACTGCTGTTGCAATCTGGGTGCTGGATTTCAAAACATTGATCAAGGATTAGGCCTTGGTGCTGACTTATGTGAAAACATCAGTGCCACAGAGGATATATCCCATGTAAAGGATTAATAGAGATGGGTCCTCAGCTCATATAATCGCCGTGGATGCATAGGCAGCAGCGTGCATTGCTCAGGCTGCCTCAGAAAACCAAGGTCTGGGAGAGTCTCACTGGGATTAATCCTGCCCCTCTGCCCACTCCCACACCTGGGAGCGGGCTTTGGAAGAGCCACCCCTCTCCGGGGAAGGGAGGGAAGCGGCAGCACAGCTCTGAGCTGTGGTGTCTTCTGTAATACTGACGTATCCCTGTAGAGGGAATGCTTTGGTAAGACTTCAATGAAGCTGTGTATCGCTGTGTTCTATCAGGGACCAAATTCATTTTTTGCATCACCTGCTGAGTTCAGGAGTTAACATCAAGAGCATTTTTACCCAGTATGTTGCCGGTAGTTGTTTTGTTGGGATTTTTTCCTAGAATTCTTATTTTGCTACAATTCGCTTTAAAATTTCATCCCTGACTGTACAGGGTGGAAATGCCCATCTGATTCAATGCAAGGGAGAGGCTTTGATGCTGTCTTACATGAGCATCAAAAGCTTAAGATAACATGCATATTAAAAGTGTTTTTCACTGGCAGCTTGCAGAAGGCCCCATGGCCAGATGTAACGAGAGGGAATCCATAGCGTGTTGTTTACCAACTGCTTCTACACTTCATCTAAACTGCATGAGGAAATCACAATGCCTTCTGAACAACACTGGGAAACAGGGGTTTTTCACTAAAACTAAAACGATGAACTCATCAAAAATACCCCAACATTATGTACTATTCCTGTTGATTAAAATATGCTTTGCAACACTGGTTTGTTATTGACCATAAAACTGCACTGACCTAGTCCTTTCCCTCCAAGCTATCATTAAAAAACTTAATCTCAACCCAGCCTTGGTTCCACTGTGCTCATGGATCACCTGAGCCATGGACACTTTCTGATACCTCTGCTCTATCACTGCTGCCTTGCCTTTCCAAAATGAAGGGATTTTCCTCTTCTGCACGGCAAGTTCCACCTTGAAGGGAAGATGAGGGAGCAGTACAGGTGATGATGCATAGTGTCCTCTTTATTCAGGTCACAGTCACTCAATCCATTTGCCATCTGGACACCTGGCAGCTTCAGTGCCACCTCCTGAGCATACAGGCCTCTGGATGCCCAAGCACAGCAGGTCACCAGCCCTCAACAGCCACCTGGGCACCAGAATGGCAGCACTGACAAGTGAACCCCTTGTGGATGGCATCAGGGTGGATCTGTGGTGTTAACATTTCCAAAAGCACAGACATACCCACTGAGTACTGAAAGCAAACCTTAATCATCACAGGGACTTCCTCTGTGGATATTAATAATCTCCTCATTTCCTCTGAGGAGCCCCCCTGTCAGCAAAGCTCAATGTCTGCAGAAATATCAATAATACTCAAACTTTGAAAGATTTCACCTAGGAACGACAGCTTTTCTTGGGAAAGTGATGAAGCAAACATCAGGGGAGTCCAGCAATAAACTGCTCAGCCCAGGTACTGCCACAGTGTAACATCACTGTAACACCACGTTGTAACATCAATGTGTCTGTGACACAGCTGCCAGAGGCTTCTCTCTCTTTTTGACTTGAGTCAACGATGAACAATTTCTCTGCAACATCCCCCTGCTCTGCTCCTCCTTCCCCCAGCCACTGGTCAGGGACCTGCTAGTCAGATCAGCGCTTGGGAGGGTCTGGGAGAAGCACTTTCCTCTTCCTGTAGGGAAGGATATGATTAAAACCCTGTAAATAAAAGGCTTGGCTCAAAAGATGCCTGGGTGCCTTCTAGACACAAGGCAGCCGTGAGCTGTGGCTCAGGGTGGTGGGAAGCAGGAGGTGGGACACAGTGTGATGCCACACCACGCTGGCCATGGCCTGTCTGCCCAGCCCACAGGGACAGTGACCTCTCGGCACAGACTTCTGCTGCTTTCCATGTCCTAAAGGCTAACTGAGGTGGCAACCTCAGGAAAGCCTGACCAGCCCCAGCCAGGACTGCACCTTCTGGAGAGCTGTCACCAAGGTGGAACCCAGCTCAGAGCACATCTGTGGTTCTGGGTGGCCCCTGCTTTACCTGCCTGGAGCCAAACCCCTTGGAAGCAGCAAACAAGCCTCAGCACTGGCTGTACAATGTGATTCCCTGCTCTCTAGGGAACCACCCCGGTGTGGGTTTGTGATAGGGGAGAACTGTCCTCTTCACATCTTCAGGTCTGTGCTGTGAGCTACCAAGAATCCACCTGCAAATCCCACATGAAGTGAACCAGTGTCCATGCTCTGTCCCAAGCTCCTCTCATCCCTTTGATAATAATGGGATGAAAGGCTTCCTTAGGAGAAAAGGGACAGCAGCGCCCACGGAGGGGATGAACCCTTCCAGGAGCAGGGAGGGTCTGCTGTTTTGCTTTAGTAGGGAACAGACCGTTGTCTAGTTTGCCAAGGGAATATCTGGGCTCAGAAACCCAGTACCATAGACTCGTGCAGAAAAACAGGAAGAAACTGCAGCTTTACCAAGACTGAGAAAGATAACATCAAAAGGCAGAAGTTGCAATCCTCCATCCCTCTCTGTTCCGATGTTCCCTCCATGCACAGGCCATATGCTCTGCATCCCACGCTCTGGCATCAGATTTGATGTCTCTTTATAGCTAGAGGGTGTCTTGACCAGCTTTCCAGTGTGGTCAGAAACCTGATGTTGCACTGGATTAACCCTGGAGTCAAACCATTTACTCAGGTTCCTAAGGAACACAAAGCTGGCAATTCCCTGGGGCTTTTTAAGGATACTTACGCTGTGTCCCGGTGTACCTTTCGTTTTAACAGTGTGATACTGGCCAAAAAGCAGTCCATGGAGACATATCATAGCCCAAGGAAAAGTGTATTAGACTGGAACTCAGGGTATGTGATGCAAAGATATAGGAAATCTGCCCATATGTAGCCTAGGAAATGCACTTCATGAACTTTCCATGCCCTTTTCTAGGTTCTGGCCGATGTGTGTGGAAGTTGAGGCTGGCACCCCAGCCTCTTGACAGTAAGGACGACCAGAACCTGTGACGATTTTACCGAGGAATAAGCATTATCTGCGACTTCAGGGCCGTTTCCTCCCGCACCACTAAAGGAATATGCCGTTCCCAGGAGCAGAGCGGTGGCAGGGATGCTGGAGCCAGCTCTTCCAACCTGCCGAGGCAGGAGGGACCCGCGGACAAAGGCGGCCACCCCAGGGGGAGGGTGGGCAGCGGGGCAGAGCGGCGCGGAGCCGGGGGCCCGGTGACAAAGCCCTCGGCGGGGACGGCAACAGCGGAGATGCTCCGGGAGATCCCGCTCCGCTCCCAGCCCAAGGCAGCCGCCCGTGGCCCCGCGCCTGGGCAGA
>WEIU01014823.1:745817-767407 GCA_013389925.1 Aegithalos caudatus
TTTTTTTTTTTTTTTTTTGGGGGGGGGGAGAGGGGCAGAGGATTGATCAACTCCTTTCACAAGTGTCTATCCATGACTGTGCTGTTTGCAGTCCTGTTGCCTCAGCTGTGAGATGAGGCACATCACCGGGTGAGATGTTCTGGCCACCTTGCCCAGCAGTCAGGGATTGCTGGTTTCAAGGGTGATCCAATCACCAGATGGTGCATGGTACAGCAAACATCTTTAAATGTTTGGTGTGGAATTTTTTAATCTCTCTCCTCTAAGAGCTGTGTAAATCAGAAGTATCAGGTTTGTAAATCGGCACATAGCTTCTGCTCTTGACGTGACTTGACTTTATTTTCATAAAGCATTGCTCTCCACAGAGGCTTGAAGAGCACGTGACAGATATTGAATGTGCTGTTACTGTTTGGGAACACAAAGGCTTCACAGTTCTGATTTGTGAACCTTAGACCACGTCCCTTTCAGGTATTGCTAGCTGAATGGGACAAAGCCAGTTGAATTCATCTGTTAACTCAGGGCTCTTGAGTATACAAAACAGCCAATACCTTAGAGCTGTCCCTTCAATCCGGGATGAAGCCACAGTGGGACGCTTCACCTGGGATTCAAAGTCGTTCCTGTCAGCACAAAGAGGAAAGCCTTGCTTTCAGAGCTCGGTCCTCATTGCCCTCCTCAAGCGCCGTGTGTGGGGCTGTGCCCAGCAGCATCTTTTGGGGGGACTGCGAGCCGAGTCTCATATCCTCCCATCTGCAGGGTAAGAGTAGGAAAGGGAGGCAGACCATCTGCACACACGTGTTTCCATGCGTGCCTTTGCACACTCCTCCTCATTTCCTGTGTCGGAGGGACGGGACGGGCCGGAGCATTTCAGACCTGACCTTTAGGTTTTAGTGACTTCTGCTTCTGGGGTGCCTGTGGAAGGTGGTCTCTGTGGGAAGAATTGAAGCTCTTTCCTGTGAAACGGTGCGGCTTCGTTTCTGAGGGTGCAAAGGATATGATCAGCGCTTTTAAAGCTCATAATCCTTGTTAAGATGTAGACAAGCCTGATCTCTCCACTTAGGTAGTGAAGCTGTAAAATGACTTGAATAGTTGTCATTCTCAGATAGCATCGGTATTCAGCAAGGCCATTTCCCTGGCTGTGCCTTTGGAAATGCCTCTCAATACATATGCAAATGCAGGGCTTATCAGGCCCCTTTTTTGACTGACAGCAAGAAGTCTGGGAGAGGTGTTTGCCTGGGACTAAGCAACAATTCTCTTAAGCCTGTGACGGTGTAGAAGAGCGGGGCAGGAGCAGGTGAACATGAAAAACCACTCCAGTGAGTCAGGTGGGTGGTGGAGCTGTCACGGAGCAGCCCTGCCGTGAGCATCCTGCCGTGTCTCCTGCTCCTGTCCCTGCCTTCCGCGTGTACAGCAGAGATCTCAGCTTTTTTTATTTTTTTTTTTTCCCTCAGGAATAAAACAGAAAGAAGGCTGAGGAAAGTGTGCAGGGCCTTTCATTTTTTGGTTGTAAGCTTGAGTCTGATTTGCTGTTGTCTCATGTCTTTAAAGCACTGGAGAAATAACCAGTGGGAGAAACAGACGCTGCCCAGCCAAGCTCAGCTAACACTGAAATGAACAGCCCTGTGTGCTTTCTTAGGGAGGGGAGGTGGCTGAAAGGGATGCAGTGCAGAATTTAGCATCTGTAGTAAGAGCACAGCAGAAGCTTGGGACAGCTGGTGGGAGCAAGGTTGCCACTTGTGAGCTGCTTAATAGAGTATTTTTGCTTATGGAAAAGCTGGAAAGTCCTGAAACTGCAAGCTGGAAAATGCAGAACTGTACTGCCCCTGTTAGTGGTATCCATTGAGCTTCACTTGTTAAGTGCTTTTCTAAAGGAGTCAGCTGTGTGGTGGCTGATAAAACACTTGCAGAAGGTAGATTTTTAGTAAAATCTTAGTGAGCAAAGGTAGGTTAAACGTTTCTCATTTTCTGTTCAGCGATCCTTGGAAGTGAGTTGTTGAACCAGGGCTTGATTTATTGGCTCCAGTGACCCACCCCAGTGTGAGGTGATGAACTCTAGATTTGTAAGGTGAATTCAGAATAAATGGTTTAAGTGTAAGAAACAACCCCAATCCAACTGGTGGTCCACCTTTGCTTCACTTTTCTGAAGTCTGTTTACTTCTGCAAGCTGTCATTCAGAAGCTGATGATTAATTATTTGCTCATGGAAGATAAGATAATAATTATAACATAGTGTGAAAATGTCTAGTATTAGAAAACAAGTGATCCTGCTTGTTCTGAAGGTGAGAGGTATGGCCATTCCATTCCCTGTGTGCACAGGGACCTGGGCTGTGGGGCAAGGGCACCTCCAAACTGTGTGATGGAAACGGGCCAGTTTTAATATGTCATATGTCACAGTTCTAAACCTACCCAGATCTAGGACAGAAATTGAGGCACAGTCACTGTGTGTGGTTGTGAGTGCTTTGGCTTTCCTTTTGATGCACGGTGTGGATCTCTGTGCAAACACAATCTTTCTGCCCATCCAGCTCTAGACAGCTCTGTTGAAGCAGCTGCTTGGCTCCTGACAGAATTGGGTTTAAAAAAGGGAATTAAAAAACCAAAACAAAAGTCAGGCTGATACTGATATTAACATGACATAGTGGAAGAAAAAACTCAGGTTTATTCCCACAGAATATATCCCTGGACTGTGAGGTATGTGGGAACTTTGGGAGGAGTGACTCAAAGCTCCCTGAGGCCAGGGCAAGGGCTTCCACCGGTTTAACCTTATCTAGATCTGACTGGGGCAACTGTTCATCCATCTTCCAGCCTGGAGGCATACAGACTCAACTAGTGATGTGCCCGGGACAAAATCCTGTGCATACAAGGCAAAGGTTTCAGGCTAGTGTTATTTCACACCCATCAACTGAAGTTGTCATTAGAACTTCACCTTTCACTGAAACTGTTTGCTCTAGGTTCCCAGAATGGACTGGGTGGTTTCCAGTGTCTCTGACTTTATTCCGGTTGGGTGAAGTGTTAATTTTGATGTTTTGTTTTTATAAATTATTGAAAACATCAGCAATTAAAAAGTGGTGAGAGAGGCCCAGAAAAAAAGCTGAGAGCCTGTAGTAGCAGAGATATTAATCTATGGCCTCTTGTTACTGTCTTCTCCAGTGAAAGAATGGTCTCTCTGGGTGAGGGGGTGGGAAGATCTCTAGTTCTATTGATTCCCACTTGTAGATGTCCACATATTTACCTAGAGGGTACAATATATTGCAGTTAAAATGGTGGCAGAGAGAAATGGCTGCTCCCTGTGGGTTGGTATTGATTGGTAATGTAGCTACCCTGTACTTACTTCTCCTCTTCACACACCCTTAAGGCCAAAATACTTTGTTTTATTAGTGTATTAATAATCAATATGCTTACTATTTATGATGGCATATTAATGAGGCCTTTGAGACAAGAATATGCAGAGGCAGAAGCAAAAGATGAGGTTTATCCCATTTAATGTGAAATATCTCCAATATAGGCTTTAACATCTGCATGCCGTTGGCCATCCTTTATTGGCCATGTGGAGAAAGGCACTTTGGTGTCATGATTTATGTGAGCTATGCCTGCATCAAAGAGAGCAGAACTGTGTGCTGGCTGTGCTCTTTCTCTCTGCTGATGAGGAGGAAGCCTGGTCAGCTCATTCATATACAACCATCTGAAGCCAGATGAGATCAGCCCTGTTCCAGGTGTTGTGGTGACCATTGTCCACTTTTGCAGTGCACCTGTCCTCTCTCTGGTGAAAGAGAGGATGCTGCCTTTTTCAGCATCACTCAGGTGTCACCCCCTTATGCCCCCACACTGCATGGGCAGCCCAGGTCTGAGAAAGTCCTGTTCTCTTTGCTGGAGACCTCTCAGAGCACAGTGGCTCCTGCCAAGCTTAAGCACAGGTTTGATGACTTGACCAATTATTTTCTTATATCAAGAGCACTTTTCGTTCTCTGAAAATGGCTTTAATGTTCTTTTTTTTTTAGTACTGCTGTTTTTAATGTGTTGGTATTTTTGGTGCTGTAAGCTGTTACATACAGACTCCTTGTGATTATGACAGGAAATCAGCTCCGGGGTGATACACTAGATACATGTAAGACCTCTGGAGAAATACCTGTTTCCATCTCTGCTGTAAGTTCAATGTGTTCTGCTAATTGGCTTATCAATGCTGAGGCCTCAGATATGAAGGGTATAGCTTGAGTTTCTTGTAGCCACTAGTCATTGGCCACTCATTCAAAGGGTTTCCATTGAGTGCTTCATTTGAGGCATCTTTGTCATTACCCATTCCTGCCTTCCTGCTGGGGCACTGTCTGTGTGCCAGCCTGCTTGGCTCCCAAACTTCAGGGTAGCTGGTGTCCCTGAAAATAAGGCTCAGGATGCTTAAATTAAAATTGGGCCATATCTGGAAATATATTCTCCATGGTAATGTGTTCTAATTTTGTTTTCCTCTTTCAATATTATATAGAGATATCCTATTCTCAGCTGTCCTGTTGAAGGGAAAAACTTGTATTGATTAAAAGACAATTTTTTATGGGCTTTTGATGGAATTATCCACTTACTCTCATTGAAAGCAATCAGAATAAGGGAAGTAGACTGTGTTGGTTACATGTAAATGATTTGGTGCTCTGGAGACATTTCATCAAATAAAGCTGAAGATCGAATTAAATGGTGATCTAATGAAGTGGCAGGCGTGGGAACCCAAAATGCAGCCCTGGCAGGTGTTACACTCTAAGAATGTGTGGAGATGAGGGGCATGAATGCCAGGACTGACAGAAGCATTGCATTTGAAAGCTGAAGGGTTAATACTTTGTGGGGACAAAGGTGCCTGCATCCATGTAACCTTGGGGATACTGGAGGCCTGCCCTGGGAGGCATTGGGGTTTTTATCTGCCCCACAGCATGGCTGTGGCCTTGCTTGCATCTCACACTGACATATCCATGGCAGGGTCTGCTGACCTTGTCCTCCCAGGCTGCCTTTGCAGCATCCTTCTGTAGTGGGGCTGCCCTTTGGAGATGCTCTGGGAACAGAACAATGGACAATAGCTGATGGTAGGTGAGATGGAGGCGAGGTGCTTACACTGGCAAAAACATCTGGTATACATCAGGTGTGGAGTGAGGCAAATGAAAAACATCTAAGCCCATTTAAAATTCAGCTAAAATGCTTGAACCCAGAAGGCTGATGTTCTTTCCACACTCACACGCAGGCTTTAATGCATCCCACTGCAGAACACACAACATTGCTGGCCTGGAACGGGGAAGGTTTGGGGACTGCACATCCAGTTTTCCTGCGAATTAGCTGCATCTGGCTGGGTTTGCTTCTGCATTCTGTATTTTTAACCTGACTTTTTGTCTGCCAGCCAGAATTCATCCTGCCCTGTCGCCAAATGTCATCATCCCCTTGTGGTTAACTTGCTGCAATTCATGAAACACTTGGCTGCCATAAATAGTTACGTGCAGAGGTTCCTCTGCACGCGGAGCGGGCAGAAAGGCGCAGGCAGCGCTGCTAGG
The DNA here is from genome assembly GCA_013389925.1 of Aegithalos caudatus. NCBI lineage: Eukaryota > Metazoa > Chordata > Aves > Passeriformes > Aegithalidae > Aegithalos > Aegithalos caudatus. The sequence goes on from WEIU01014823.1 coordinate 751,327, forward strand.
CACTCGCACACGAACATGTCCACCAAGAGAAAGTTGACCCACTTCTGCAAATAGATAACTCCTGGCAGAAAAAGTAACACTGTCTCAGACAATCTATCTTCCCCTTGCCTACTGAATTGTGAAGAAAAAAGCAAGCCAGCTCCATCTTCTGAATTAGCAGTGATGTGAGCGCAGCATTCCCCGTTGAAACCAGGGTGCGTAAATCGGCCCTTGATCTGAGGATGCTTAAAATGGCCACAATTTGGTCGTGATTTTTTTGTTTTTCAGTGTAACAAAAGCTTTTGTTAGTGAATGAGGTGCGTGGAGTTCAGGACTCAGCTGCTCTTAGGCATTAGGAAACATTTATCACCATGGCAATTGAAGGCTGCTGGGCAGGTTATTTTGAACACTTTTCTAGTGACTCATGTCTGGGTCAAGACCATTTATGCCTGGTTACTTTAGCCCCTGTACACACAGGTATATATATTCTTCCTTCTCTTAAATTGTTTCTTGCCTTGCTATTTTGCCCCTCTCAGGGAACTCGTTGCTTGTTCTGACTTATATCTCCAAGGTGGTGGTGCCAAGTGCTCACCTTGCTCAGAGCCTCTTCTGTAAAGGGTCTTTGTGACCTAAAGTCCTTGTGAAGTGGATTTCAGGTTAGTTTCGACTGCCTTTGAGACTTCACGGATCTTGCAGTGAGATTGAAGCAATCCTAAATCTGATGTGAGTTATCTCAGTGTCTGCTTGGGCTCTCCCAGGGGCTTGTAGGACGGGATGTCTCCTGTTTGCCTGGGGTGGCTGTGGTGGGAGGGCTGTCTGCAGCACAGGGAGCACCGTGGGTGAGTGTCGGGCTCGTGGTGTCAGGGCTCTGGCCAGCTGTACGCTGCAGTCACAGGGTGACACGCTAGCTGTCTTCTGTGGTTGTGTCAACGCCGGCGTGCTGGCAGAATTAGTTCAATCAAAGCTGGAGTGCTCTGAAAAGCCCTTCAGACTTTGCTCCATCCCCCAGCTCTGTGCAGTGACACTCAGCACTGCATGCTGCTGCCTTTTCCCCATTTCATCCCAAACTCCTCTGCTGCTGGGGTTTCATTCATGTACAAGAAGGTCAGCTGCCTTTGGATGTGTGAGATGAAAGATGAAGTGTGAGGAGCAAATGGATGGAGTAGGGCTCAGCCTAGGAAGCAAGAGGAGATACTTAGCTGCTCTTTCAAACCATCTCCAGGACAGTAAGATCAAACCATCTCCAGTGCCTGGGGGTTTGACAGCTGTGTCTGACCTGTTCCTGCATTCCCAGGGCAGTGAGAGTGTCCAGGTGTGGCAGGGAAGGCTGCAAAGCCTTCTGTCCTTGATCTTAGAACCATGAAGAGGAAAGGATCAGGCAAAAGGGCAAAGTAGAGCAGCAAAACCAAACTATTGTTTTAGAGAAGGAGAAAAAAGCATTTCCAGTCCCCAAAGCATATTATTTCTATGGAAATAGCAGGAAGAGGCTTGCTGTCAGTCTCTGATCTAGTGGGACTGACTAGATTTTGTTTGTTCTTACCCACATCTTCCATCATCTCTGGATCATCTGAAGACAGGTGGCTGTGCATCACAAATGCAAGATTCCTGGTTTCTGACTTTTGATTAAGTGCTAAGCAGTCTCTGGAGGGCTGGCATCTGTCTTTCATCTGCAGTTTTTTACTTGCTAAGGTACATTTCTCTCACTCTATGACACTTATTGATAATGTCTTGTCCTTTAAATGCCACTTTTGTGACACTCTGCTCCTGGCTGTGACTTTGTATGAGGCTATGGAGTGTTCAGTGGTGTGGCACATCCCAGTGACCAGTGAAGTTACTGTGGGACACCGTTAGACTTGAATGAAATTGAGACTTGGACTCTTTACACTTGTTTTGGTTTTTTTTGTTTTTTTTTTTTTTTTAAGGAAACCCAGAATGTCTTTAATCTCCAACAAGGGAAGTAATCTGTCCTGTTTAGGCAATGTTCTGCTTGATTTTTGTGTTGCCTGAGGACCACTGCTGATTATATACATGCAGGAATTTACCATTTTCATGTTGATGTTTTCACTGTTTCCCTCCCATTTTTCTTTTTAGTAGGATCTAATAGAAGAGGTTCCAGGAGAATCTACATAAAAGTCTACTGTTTTATGCCAGAGTAACATCATCAGCTGCTAACAGAGTATCTGTAATTAAAAAGAACTAATTTTGGTTGATGCTGAATCTTTTCCAGCCTCTAACAAAGGTGTTAAGAAAATTTTATTTTTATGTACAATCTTAAAGGGCTATTGTGATGCACAGTATTCTTTTGTCTTCTTGGTTTCCTTTTCTTATCTCCCTTACTGGGATTTTCAGTCTCATATTTATCTATCTCCCAGCAGCTGAATATAACTTTGATCTATGCTTTGTATCTACAGAGCTTTTAATCCCTTTCCCCTGAGTTAAAAGCTTGTTTGCTGTTGAATGTGATACATAGTTATAGGTTATATGATCTTCACCAGCGGCTCATGCATTGCACAGGGATGGCACACTGTGAAGAACTCTGATAAAATGTTCCCTTGTTCATTTTCCTGATTGCAGCTGAAACCCAGCATGGGAGTGAGTCAGTCATTTGCTCCTGGTCAAACTGCTGATACACCTGTCCTTTGCTGTTACAAATACCTCTGCACTTGCTTTCTTTATTTCAATTATTCATTCATTCCTCTCTGATGCGTATTTTTGAGGCTATGAACCAGCTGAGTGTTTCAGTCAGTGCAGCAGCCTTTCCATCTTTCAGTTCTGATAACATTTAGAGGGTTATCCTTTTCCACCCTTTTAACACCTTTTAAAAATAGGGATCCATTTTTAAAGCCTATGTGTTTATACCTCTTTGATGTCTTGAAGCATGATAATATATGCCTTGTTTGTGGAGATCTTCTCTTCTGGAGTGGCTGCAGTTTCCACCTCAGGAACAATAATGGTTTCTGCAGCTCTGTCCTCCAGGCCACATGTGGATGTAGCTGCACATGTGTGACAGTAGTCAACCATCTTCTGAAAGTTGATCTTTTTGAGTTTTTGCTGCAGCTGTTTGCTTCCTGGATTCTGAGCAATTTATTTGAAAGTCTCCCCTGCTTGTCTCCTGACCTCTTGTAACAAAATGCTGTCCTCTTTTTATGGCATCAGTTAAGGCTGCATTGCAAGCTTTAAAATAACAAAAGGATGGATGGTTTGCAAGTTAGAGCACTGAACTGGGACTCAGATTTGGAGTGCTGTCTCATTGTTACATGGTTTTCTGGTGTAGTCTTAGCTAAATTATGTGATTTGTGGTTCTTCTTTTATACAACAAATATAATATATTTCCTTTGTTTTCTCCAAGTTTATTGTGGTGCTCAACTGAATTAGACCCTCACCTCTAACAGGGCCTCTGACCATTGCTATGATACCAGTGATAACAAACAGGTTTTGAGTTATACTGGACTAGCAAGGAAGGAGAAGTCTTTAGAGTAACTCCCCATATTTCTAAGGCCCAGTTTTGGAGTTGCTTCAAATCCTGTTTCAGCTTTGCTGGGATAAAAAGCACTTTGCATGTTGGGTTGCTTCCCTCTGTATTGCATGTACTTCTTGGAACCACAGGATGATGAAATGTGGTCAGTCTCCCACCAGCTGTAAAAAAACCCAGAAACTTGTCAAATAATAATTCTCCCAAATGAGAAGATGAGCCAAATTAGATAAAAAGCAGGGTTTGCCTCTCCACAAACACAGACAAGTGCAGGAAGATGCTGCTGCTGGTGAAACAACGAGAGGTTACCTTGATACCTTTCAGAGCGTGGACACAGCATTTGTTGTTATTTCAGCTCATCCCATCAATTGGGATGCCCAATTGAATATCATATTATATATGTGTATTTAAAATGCTTATCTGTCAGCCTAGTGCAGTTTTGGCTGAGGTGAAGAATCACAGCTGTGAAGCAGAAGGGTCCTGCTTGTCACGTTGCTCCCCATGTCACTGCAAAGCAGTGGTGTCTTTGCTGTAATTGCTGAAGGCACTCTTCCTCTTTCCAGTTAAATTCTTATCTGATCCCATGATTGCTTTGTTTCTGATGCTGGTAATTTGGTAACTCCTAACGAGTCCTGACTGAAAAGTCATCAAAGTCACTCTTGGGTGTGAACTCAGAGTTTCTTAACCACATGGGTTTTTATTTCCATTTGCTTGGTGGAATTGGGAGGGAGGATCTATTTGTCAGTGTATCACTGACGTGTTAGGAGGGTGACAAGACTGCAGTAACTCTTCCTAGGCAATTATGTATGAAAGGTTGTCAGTATGAGTAGTATGGGAAGTTAAAAGCCTTAATTTTCATTTGGAATTGAAGTCCTAATGACTTTCCACTCCCACAGCCTGTAAAGACCATGCTTCAGCTTCAAGTTGACCATGAAAAAAATAGGAGGAGACACCTTTTATTTCAGACTCGTTTTTGCAAAATTTTAATGAAAAAACAGATTTATGAGTCATTGTTCTTTGTATAAAAGATGATTGCTGGGGTATGAACCTCAGAAAAGTGACATTTTATGACTTTGCCGCTAGCCATGCAGTGAGCTTCTGCTTTCTCTTTTCTCAATTAGTTAAGTTAAACAACTTCTCAGTTTGAAAGGACTAATTTTATTCCTGTTTGTTGTTTGCCTTATAGACCAATTATTTTCTCTATGTAAAGCTAAACAGCAGTGAGGAAAAGAGAAAGGATCATCCCAAATGAATGCTCTCTAATTATTCAAAATGATGGGTGTAGGTCCTATGGGGTTAAGTGAAGTGTTGTATTCAGTCACATTCCTGTAAGGAAGAGAAACTGGATCACGCAAATCCTTTTGTTAACCCTAGGAGCATAATTAAGTTCCTCTGGAAATTTGTTCTTTAAAAAGACAGCCCTCTAAACATCAATATTGTTTAATCTGTGCTTAGAAGTAAAGCTGTTTTTATCCACTTCTGTGTGTTTTGTTGTTGTGTTTTTGTTAGTTTTTTTCTCCTAGAAATAAGGGAGCATTTTGTAACTCAGTAGCATCTGCTGCCTAAGGCAAGTGAGGGCTGAGGGCAGTAGTGTTGGTGGAGGTGGCATGTGCAGGTCACAGTCCTGCTTTGGCTCTGTGGCAGCGGGTCCAGGGCTCTCATGGTGCCAAGTGATCCAGAGCATCTTTGTTTGTGTGGGTCCACTGGGAATATTGAAGAGCATCTTCTGCTCAAAGCACAGGTGCTCAGTGTTTTTGGAGTATTAAGTAGTCTGAGAGTGATGGAGGCTTCGTTCTTGGAAGTGGCTGAGGTGACTAGCTAGTTTTCTTGGCCATGGGACTGTGTTGTTGGGAAAGCATCTCTCCAGAGCTGTAAGTGCTCTCTGTCCATAACAGCGTAGGTGAACCAAGTTCTCTGATCCCAGAGCTATGAAGACAAGTTTGCTCAGAGACCTGCAGGATGAGGAATGGATCATGAAAACAGCAGCTGATGCAGTTGTTGGAAAGGCCTATATTTTTTCTTTCTTATTGTTACAGCACCTTGGCCAAGTTGGACAGATAAGGTTTTCAATGGAAAATCTGCTGTCCTGTGCTTCATTCTGCCTAATCCAGATAAAAATTATGGACTGTCCTTTTAAAATTTTTCTTCTATTTGGCAGTGTAAAGTGAAGGAAAGACAATATTTTTGGGAAAGCCTTGGAACTGCCCCTGTAAAAGGAATGCTGTATAAAGAGTAAAACTCCCTGACTCTGTTATGTTCAAGGTTGGTGATATTTGAATGTGATATTTTTTTTACTGGAGAGATTTCATGTCTGGATTTAAACCTAAACTGTGTCATGCACAAAGGGACAGGTTTCTTCTGTTGAAAATAACATCTGTAGAGCTGGAGGGAGGGTCTGGGCAGCGTGGAGTATGTGTCCTGTCCATGGGGAGCCATGGAGGTGCTGACTTCCTGGAGCTGCCGTGGGAGGGTAAGGGAGCAAGAGGGCAGCTGGGGGAAGAACTTTGGTCAAGCTCAGATGAAGCTCTAATGCAGCCCTGGTGCTGTGCTGGGGGAGAAAATGTTCTCAGTGTGAGGAACGGGCAGCAAGAGTTGCCTGCCTAGCTCAGGATGGGATTGGAGACCACCACAAAAGGATGTGGCAGCAGCTGAATGAGGGGATGGAGTAAATCACTGCAAAGATGTGGTTTGGGAGCTAGCTGTTATTTTTAACAGCTGATTTTGTTGAACTGGATTGAACTCCCTCCAGCTCAGCATTGATGATGGTGCCTGGAGCTATAAAGATTGTATTTTGATCAGCAAGTCAAAAGTAAGTGTACCACTAGTTATGAATACATTTTCAGAATTACAAGCAAAAGAGGTCTCAGAATAATAATGGGCAGTTGCCTGAAGGAACCAGTTTCCTTGATAAATGCTGGAAGAGGTGTAGACCTGAACTTTGCACTCCTTCCCATATCAGCTTTTTAAAAATGTGCAAGCAGATCTAGAATCTGAGTTTTGAACCTGTTAAAATTCTGGGTAGACATAATGCAATATGGCAGGAAAATCAATAATGTTGAAGTTTTGAAAATACAAATGTTACAGTTGTAGATGTGTGATGTGGGTTAAAAAAGGGCTTGTGTGTCCTGTGCTGTATGTCGTTGACCCAGTTGGTTATTCAGTGATGAATTCTGATCTGTATGTTTCAAATGACAGATCTGGGTTCTGAAGTGCTGATGATTAGATTAAGACAGTGTAGTAAACCTTAATGGTGCATGAAGAGCTACCGCTGGATTTGCAGTAATACGTACTTCTCTGCCTTAGAACAGCATGAATAATACTTTATGGTTGTATAACTCCTTCCAGACAAGGAGTCTAGGAGTGCTTTGTAAACGCTAATGAGTTTGGCCTCATAGCATATTTATAAGCCTGAGAAGTAGCATTATTCCCCTTTTTTACAGTTTGGATGTTGACTAGCCTAAGTATGCAAAGAGCAGGCAGCAGAGCTTTCATCTGCTGACCCCCAGTCCTGGGCCTGATCTGCAGGACTCTGTAGGCTTCCTAAGTGTGTCTGAGGCATGCTTAGAAATTTACTGCAGATCCATTCCAGAAAAAGGATTGGTTTTTTTTTTTTTTTTTTTTTTTTTTTTTTTTTTTTTTTTTTTTTTTTTTTTTTTTTTTTTTTTTTTAAGTCTCTCAGTGTCCTTTGTAAAGCGTAAAGCATTGTAATTATTTGATGATAATTTCTTGCTTGCCTTTTTGTTCTACAGCAGCAGAGATTGAAACTAATCCTCTACTGGAATGAAATCAGATTGGGCATTATGAATATTGTTTCCTTGCCCAGAACAAAGAGACTTAGTTAATGTGAATGCAAACTTCTGTTATCTTTACATGGGAGTTGCAGGTGGGTAAGGAATGTGAGGTCAGAAGGATTGGGAGCAGATAATTGCTGGTGTCAAAGGGCAGTGAGAGTGATGCCTGTGAAAAACGCCTTGCAAAGTAGGTGGGATCACACACTGCAATGGGCACACAGAGGTTTTTCCTTAGCAGCTTCCTCAGATGTTCATCCTGGAATGCCTGCACTATTTCTACAGATTTATGTAGTAGGATATTCTGCAACACAGGCGCCGTGTGGATTGCAGAAAAAATTTGTAAATATTTTGTGTGTGAATTTAGTGTTTGGTGAGACATGCTGTAAAGACAGTTCTAGAGGGATAAGTCCTTCTTTAGCTGTAGGGTAAGCATGTGCTAGCAGACATTTCACATAGTGCTTTCACATCCCAAACCTCACTACTTTTTCAGGGACTGGAGACCAGTGAGTCTGTACAGTCTCTGTGGAGGTGGTGATCTTGATGGTGTAGTTGTTAGAATTAGCAGCATTTCTGGTCTCATAGTATCATGGAATAGTCTGGGTTGGAAGGGACCTTTAGAGATCATCCAGTACAACCCCCTGCAATGAGCAGAGGCAACTTCAACCTAATCAGGTTTCTCAAAGCTCCATCCAAACTGACCTTGAGTGTTTCTGGGGATGGGCATCCACTGCCTCTATGGGCAACCTGTATCAGTGTTTTACCACCCTCATTGTAAAAAATGTCTTTCTTAGGTTTAATCTAAATCGACCCTCTTTTAGTTTATAATCATTATCATTATCCCTGTTGTGTCCAAAAAGGCCCTAATAAAAATTTTGTCCCCACCTATCTTATAAACTCCCTTTAAGTACTAAAGGGCTACAATGAGGTTTCCCAGGAGCCTTTTCTTCTCCAGGCTAAACAACCCCAACTGTCTCAGCTTTTCCTCTGGGAGAGGTGTTTCAGCCCTCTGATCATTTCTGTGTCTCTCTCCTGGACCTGCTCCAACAGGTCCATGTCTTTCTCTTGTGAAACTGTGTTCAATGTGTTGCTGCACCTCAGACCTGTGTATCACTGAGTCAAGTGCCCTTAAAGCAGTTGCCTGTTCCTTATGACTGGACTGTGATTTTCGTCTCATTGTGGTATATTAAATGCTATATTGGCATGTGACTTTTTCCTTATCTGGTTACTTCTGGAACTCAGCTTAGCCTTAGCTCTTCAGTACAGAACAAAAGCTCTCCCGAGACACTGTTTGCACATGGCTACAAATAGAAACCTCGGGTGATTAGCAAGGGGTTTTGGCAAGTCATGCAGATACAGGAGGTATTTCAGTGTGTGATGTGGCATCCTTGCAGAGCTGGGGGCAGGAGCATCCTATAGCGAGGCTCTTAGTTGACTGTGCAGTGCTTAATCTTTCTAATACACCCCATAATGTGTAGTGGAAGATCTAGATAATGCAAGAAAACAGTTATTTATCTGGGATTAACCTACATAAAACATTTACATTGAGCAGAAACTAGGCCAGATACCACTCAGTCTGATGAGGAGTAGCTGAGGGACCTGGGGAAAAGGAGGCTCAGGGGAGACTTTATTGCTCTGTACAGCTACCTGAAAGGAGGCTGGAACAAGGTGGAGCCTGGTCACTTCTCCCAGATAACAAGCAACAGGACAAGAGGAAATTAGCTCAAGCTGTACCAGGAGAGGTTGAGTTTGTTAATTTCTTCATTAAAAGGGTTGTCAGGCATTAGAACAGACTGCCCAGGGAAGTGGTGGAGGGAGCATCCTGGAGGTATTTAAAAGATGTGTAGATATGGCAGCTGTGAACAAGGTTTAGTGGTGGACTTGGCAGTATTGGGTTAATTGTTGGACTCATTGTTACTCAGGGATGTTCTCCAACTTAAATGATTTAATAATTCCATGATCCTATGAATTGCAATATGGTACATCTTCTAAAATCAAAAGAGCCTTTGTAGTTCTTTCAGTGAGTGGACATTAGCTCCGGATTTTGTCTTAGTACCCCTATATTTGGGTTGTACCACTTCAGCTTAGTACTACAGTCTATGTGTATTGATGTTCTTGTATTAAAACAAGAAAAAATCAACTTTAGCCTCCCAAGCACCACACACCAAACAAACGCACCAAATAAGTAGAGCACAATTAGTATCATCTTTTCAACAGACAGGTTGGCTGGTTATCAGTAGTCCTTCTGAAGAATAGCCTGCCTGCTTTTCCAAATTCCTCCTCTGTTAGTGGTGCACAAGACATTCTCCTGAAGATTTATTATGGTAGGGCCTACAGAGTCATTTTGGTAAATAGATTTATACGTGTGACACTCTGCTGAATGGGAGATTTATACTTGGCTATCCCATTGCTGCTCATTACCATATGATGTTTCATTGAATGCAATTATATGTCTGCCTCTACTCTTTAAAAAGTCCAGAAAGGTTTCACAATATTGCTATCTTCCTCTGCTCAGCAAAGCCTCACAAAGAGGCACTTTCCCTTGTGATGGATGGGGTTTGAGGGTGCCTTTGTCCCTGGCAGGCCTGGATGTGTGAGGGAAGGTGGCTTTTGGCTGTTAGCAGGACTCAGGGAGCTGTTGTGCTGAAAATGTTTGACAAGTTTTGCTTAACTTTACCTGAACTCTCACAGATTTGCACTGTAGAACTGACCTGGTCTTATATGTTGTTAATTGTGAACACCCTTGTAACTCCTACAGGTCTTAAAAAGGTGTAGGTCTTTCCTCTTAATTAATTTAGCTTAGCATATTCATTACACCACCTCAACATCAGAATATTTTCTCTGACACTAGAAGGATGATTTCGATTTTCATTAGCTGATATTTTTCACCTAGTTTCCTTGGCCCATATTTTACTGTTACCTTTTCTGCTGCCTTTTTAATCAGAAAACATTAAATAATTTTTTTCCTGCTCTGGAATTCAATGTGATGTAAAATCTTTTCAAAACTCTGCCCTAAAACAATGGTGTCTGCTAGGTATTTTATTTGGTAGAGATATTTTGTGAGACACCTTGACTGCACTGAAGTCTGTTGCAAAACTTTCCTTGGCTTTGAAAGGACTGGGATTTTACTTCTTATTTTCTGTTTGCCTGTAACTTTTCATTCCTGCCTGTTGCATATTTCATCTTTAACGATGTCTCTTCAACGTGGCTTTTAGAAACCGTGACCTTTTTTGTCCGTGGTCAAGCCCTGTGTTGCTGCACCCCTGCGCTCTGAGGCCTCATTCATAAGCATCTCTCCAAACACGGCTCTTTATCCCGTGTCCGGGGATGCGAGAGAATCCCGAACAATAGCGAGGCTGAGACAAAAGCCGGCATTGTGGAGAGGGCGCCGGGGCGGCAGGGCTGGGGGGCCCGGGAGCCTCTCCGGGCTGGGACCATTGTGCTGTAATTGGATTTCTGCTGGTGGTGGCCGGTCCCAGGGAGCGGCACCCACCGGGATCCTCTGCTGTAAACCTGGCGGGGATTGGAGGAGGCAGATGACCTTTAAAGTCCGTGTTGTTGAGAGAGACCTAATACGGTACAAATGCACCAGGTTGCAACTTTATTAGTGATTAGACAGAGAGATAAGCCTCAGCACGTTGCCTAATCTGCAGGGTCTAATTCCAGGCATTGAAGTTGGGGATGCTGATGCAGCCCCAGTGAGCTGGAGTGACTGCAGACAATGTGAGAGGGAGTTTCTGAGTGACCTGGGTCCGGGGAGGGTTCTGGTCAGCCCCTGCTGTGGGGGGTGCTGGGGCAGGGAGGCAGGCACAGAAAGTGTGGAACTGGGGGCAGAGTCATGCAATCAGTGAATTCAAACCCAGCTTAACATTTGCAATGGCTGATCAAGAATATTCATCAAGGACTGCTCCTGTTGGACAAAAATAAAGGTGCAGGCTATAGCTCAAAGCAACTTGTAGGGTATTTAAGAGGGAAACAAACTGTTCCATATTTCAATTTTTGCCTCTGAGGCTGTTTCTGCTGCTATTCTGAAGTTTTTGTCATTTTCTTTTAGACAGAGCTCCCTTTTCTGCAGTCCAGGATAATGTCTTAGGTGTGTTTGGCCTGTGGTCTGATTGATCCATCCTGGGTGCATTAGTCTGTGACTGACTCCTAATGTGCCTGCATGAATGGTGGTGGAAAATGTCAGAGGTTGCAGGCAAAGATGAATCACCATAGGCCAAGGGCTAAGACAGCACAGCAAGTATGATGCTGTGGTATGCTCTGTTATTTGATTTCCTCCAAGGACTGCTCTTTGAGGAGATTTGGCCTCATGGCATGCTGCAGAGACCTGCTGCTTGGTGCCATCCTTTAAGCACAATGTGGGAGCCTCCAGTTGGATCGTATGCAGATCTTCAGCTGTGCTACAAATACATGCATTGAAATGTTTGGCAGATTCACTCTGCAAATCCAGACAAGCCCATGCAGCCCTAACTTTTAAATCCATGGCTTGGAAATCTGCCTCTCAGAGCCACTGCGAACTGCCTTGTCCTGGACTCTCTTGGAAGGCATCTATCTTGTCTTCAGACCCACCTAGACAAGTACACAAGTATGATCTAAGCAACCAGCTTGCTAATAACCAAATCGTCAAAACTTTGTTGTTCAGAGGAGCTGGTTTTGACCCTTATTTGGGCAAACTGGTATTAAACTAATCCCACCCAATCTCAGTAGTGACAGGGTGACCTATTTCTTTTTAATCTTGTAAAATTAAGTTGTTAAAGTTGCTGCATCTCACTGTTTTTGCCCCTTGCCTCCAGGCAAAAGCCATTTGGGATTCCTGCTTCTCTAGTTTTTCTCTTAGCCCTTCCTAACTGTGTTTTGACTTGTATTTTGGAACACCTGGCTCTGTATTTGGGACTGAAAAGAGGTGAGAAGCTTCATTTGCTGTAAGAGAAGTATCACTGGGCTAACATTTACCCCCAAGCAGTGGCAGGCCACAGAAATTAGAGATTCTGGAGAAACCAAAATCTTGTCTTTGTGATGTTAAATTTTTCAGTTTGTTATGGGGGAATTTGGAGATGTTAAATTCTCTGATGGTCTGTTCAGGATTGGGAAGTGACATAGCAAAGGCCTAGCTGTAGGTGAGACCTTCCTTGGCAGGTCCCAGGTCAGCATCCCTGTCCCTGGGAGAGCACTTTGTTGGGCTTCTGTGTCAGATTCCCTGTGGCTTTGCATTGTTTGCCCTTTTATCACCCAACCAGGGCTTTTTGTTTGACTTTTACCTCCTGTTGTTGGACTTTTGTTTTGGAGAGGAGCCACTGACTTCCCTTTCTGTGCAAGACAGCTCTACATTCACTAATCTTTTCTGTCTAAAAAAGTGAATCAAGAGAAGAAGTTTCTGTTGCTTTAAGTAAATGTTGGACTGGACTTGATTTTGTGAAGTCAAAATCTGTGAATAGCAAATGATACAAACGAAATATCTGGTGCCAGGTGACCTGTGCAGGCCATTTGGGCATCTTACCTGCAGGTGTAAAGTGGTTATTGCTCCACCAACCTTATGTTTCATGCATCACTTTCCCTCAGGACAGGATTACACTTTCTTCTGGAGGTGCTTGGAGAAGGTGAAGTGCAGCTGAAGTGGAGAGAGGTTGCTCAGCCCACAACTTCATAGCTTGTCTGTGGTGGATGATATGTGTGAAGGTTTCCTGGACAGATGCAAATTTTGGATTTGTATATCTGTTTCTGTTTTCTGCTTGCATGCTTTATTCCAGAGCATTGTTACTGCTGCTGTAAAACCTCCTGTGCCATAGTTTCTGCTGGAGCTGACTAGAGCAGGATTGAACCCAAAACCTTAAGCCTAAAGCCTTCTGCCTCAGAAAAGGGGACCTCCTTGTTTGCTCTGTTGTCTGAGAAGGTGGTGGTGTGACTTCTTCCCACCCACTTCCTTGGTGGTGAGGACAGCAGAAGCAACACACTTGAGAGAACAACTTGCATTGGTCCTGTGAGCAAGCATTTGTGTCCTGAGAGGAGGTTTAGTCCTGGGAGGAGCAGCAGGCTCCTCACCACCTGCTGGCAGCTCCTTTCTGGGAGCTGGGGGTGCTGCATCCTCTGCTGTCAGCCCTCAACCTCCCACGGCTCCCTGGCACCGTGGGGTTGGGGGAATACTTTGTTTGCTAATCTCTAGACAGTGTGGCCTTGGTTAGATAAATCCATGCCTATAGGCAGCTTTCTGAGACTCATTATAATACTAATTCAGTTGGATTCTTAATTAGAGACCAGTGGTTTTGTGTAGGTATTTGGAGTTGGTGTAACTTTCATGGGGTGGAGGAATCATCCACTGAAAGCTGCTTTGCGGACAGAGGCTGAAATGAGATTGGAATCTTAAAAAGTATTTCTGTAAAATAAAACACTCATTTTAAGTGTGTTGTATAGCTGGTGTATTACTTCAGATCAGCCAGGGTTTGGAATTATTACTTAGTTGACTTTTTTTTGTGTGTAAAAATGTTCATAGATGAGGAGATACTTTACCTTGAAATACTTGGAAGGACAGTTATCAAGCCCAAGTCTCGTGTTTCTCCTTTGGCGTAGGTGAGAGGGCTGCTTCAGATAATTTGAATTATGATTAAATGAAAACAGGTTTCAAGAGACAGAGAGAATTCAAGGTAAGCCTTTTCTGACCCCTTGATAACTGTGGAGAAATCCAAGCAGTGCCCCTCTTTGACCATTCAGGGTTAGATATGTCCAGAACAAGCAGAACAATAATTAATTATACCCATATATTTTAATTTTGTAAAGTGGAAGAAGTAATCTGTCTACATTGTACCATGTCCTGGTTAGGCTTATGATCTCTTCTATTTATATTGCCTTTTCCTTGTTAGAAGGGTTTAGCTCAGGGAGTGTTTGTGCATGTGTTTTTGTGTTGGTGTAGCACTCTATCATTGCTCTAATGGATCTCTGGGGAATGTGATACAATAGTTAATGCCAGCTATGCTGTTAAATAATAGCTCTTTCAGGAAGGAAGTGAAGAATAATTTATGTACAGGAAAACAGAGCAGGTATACAGAGAACAATAAAAATAGATAAGCTGTGGTTTCATTAGAACAGTTGAGCCAAAAGTGGCTTGGACTCTATGATGCCTGCTGGTGCCCTCCTGCATGCTTCCAGCAGTGACTGCTCCATGAGGATGCTCCATGGATGGCCAATGGCTGAGGCTCCAGGGGCTGGAACACTCAGGAGGATGCAGTGAGGAGTGGGCCAAAGCCCAGAGTTGTTCAGCCAGTGCTGAGATGTTTGTTCAGCAGCCCAAATGCTGCGCCCTTGCCCATGCACTGCCAAAATCCTGCAGTGGTAGGGGTTTCAGGAGGGAAAGCGTGTTACCTCTAAGGACAGTTCTGGTGTGAGGGGCACTGGTGGTGCTTGTTTATACAGAGAATGGATTATAAACTGTGACCTGCCTTTTGATTGTACCAATATGCTCACTCTTATCTAAATAGATTTGTGCATTAGCGTACTTAATTATCTGCTGGGGACACTCAACTTTTGTTTGGATAGCCTTCCTTTTGTATTTAAAGGTAAATAAATACTGATAGAGTAGATTGGGCTCCATGTGGGCTGTGGGGCTGAACAGGAGTCTGCTGTGGCTGTGCTCCTGTGAGCTCCTCAAATAAACAGAGACCTTCTCGAGTGCTACCGGGAGGATTCCCTCACCAATAATTTTAAAATAAACCTATAAATCAAAAGCATATCACTCTCTTTCTGCTAGCGTTTCACTTCTAGAAGTGGTTTACTTCAGCTGTGCAGTGCACAGCTGAAATGGCAGCTTTTGGTTAGTCCTTGCCTTTAGTCACAGAGATACATCGTTTAAGTGTAAATACATTCGCATGAGAAGTGGTGTCCTGTGTCTAAGCTGTTGGGAAGTGATCACTGTTTATCTTGTCACAGAAACTTCTTACCCTTTCTTCGGGCTTCATCTGACCACCCCCACCTCCCTTCCCCAAGCCCCAGCCCCTCTCCCCATTTCAGGTGTGTGGTGTCCTCTCAAGCAGAGAAGGCACGAAAGCAAAGAAATCCCAGTTGCATTCTTGTACAGAAACAGACCACCTATGTGATGGGGCAGCTGGGCACGTAGCTCAGCAGTATATTTTGAGGATGTGGATTACCTGTGGTGGGGCTGCAGTTCACATTCCCTTGTGACAGGGGATGGGATAATACTACCTGGTACCCCTGGCTGTAGCACTGCTATCACTTTTCTGCTAAAGTTCAGACGGTAATTTTAAACCATGGGAAAATATTTTTTCTCTTTAAAGAGCGTTGGTTGTTAGTCGCTTGAAGTCTCCTCCCTTGTTCCCTTGATGAGTGCATCAGCCCTCGATCAGATAGCCGGGAGCCCAGGATTCCCCGGTGGTGCGGGAGGGGCTGCACTGCTGGGGGGAATGCAGGGGACAGAGGGGGTTGGCATTGCTTTTCCTCTGGGTTTGACTCATCTGAGTGTGCTGGTCTGTGTTGGTGAGGGCAGGAATGCAACAGACACTTTCTGAGTTATTCTTGGATCAAATTAACCAGCATTTCAGAGAGGGCTTTTACAAATTCACAAATTACGGTTAGGTCAAGAAAATACTAATTGCCTGCAATTTTCCTTCTACCCCTTCTCACCTCCCAGCATATCTGTGTTCCCTCACTGAACAATATTCCACCTCTCTGGTAATGTAGTCAAATGACTGCGTGAATATCAGTAGAAGTGTTTTTACAGTAAAAATGCTTAATGTGTTATGTACTGCCAGGTGTTATTGGCACAGGGCAGAAATCTGCACTTTAACAGATCCTTGGCTTAATAAAGAAGTGAAAATGATGCCTGGTATCTTAG
>WEIU01014823.1:767456-782629 GCA_013389925.1 Aegithalos caudatus
TTTTTTTTTTTTTTTAATGGAAAAGCTATCCCCGATCTCTTATGAACAATGCACAGTCACTATAAAGTACTTGCATTTCAATAGCACTGTTGTTTTTTTTGTTTTTTTTTCCTCTCAGTACTGGGTTGAGGGAGATCTGATAATGCAATCCAGGGTGGAAAAACCTTGAAAACTTGAGCTGTTAAAATAAAACATAATGTACTGTGTTGTATTAAAAGATAAAGCTACAAAGGTGTGGTGCTTATTTTTGTGGGTTTTTCTTTTCTAGAGGCAGGAGGTGGGTTTGACAAAGTCAGAGCAGAGAGCGGGGTGGAGGCAGATTTGTTGCTGGTGGAATTACGCTCGTGATGAATGTGTGCTACCAGGCCATGGATCCATGTCTGTTTGTTAGAAATATTAGGTCTCTCCTAGAAGATATTGAGAGATGGTAGGAAGCAACTTGTGAGGTTAATGTAATACCTTTTTTGAAGCTTTCTGCCTTTTTTTTCCAAGCTCCTGGGAGCTGTTTCCACCGAACACATCTCCAGTCCCAGGGAGGGTAAGGAAATCCCCACCTGCAGCCGGGTGTGTGCCAGGCGTGGTGTTGCCCTTACAGTAAAAACAAACCTCCAAAAAAACCCCAACCAAACTGGAGCTTGTGCAGCTTCAAAGGAAAGGCAGGGCTGCAGGCAAGGGTATGCTGAGAATCTGACCCTGGGAGCACAAAGCCAAAAGGGCAGTGCAGGAGCAGGTTACAGCCACCCCGGCACAGCGGCTGTCAAGCTGTTTGTTCAGTTGCAGTTTAATTAAAATCTGGGGTGGTTGCAGCCACGTTGTTATTTATTTGTTTGTGCTGGTAGAAGCTCTTCTCTTTAGGAAAGTTTGTGTTTCTGGAAGGGAAGTGGTATGAGTGTTGAAGAAGCCTTTCTAAAGAGTAGCTTGTGGCATTGCCTGCTCTCCAAGGACCTCAGTCCCATCTTCCTTGGTGGGCATGGTCCAGTGATAATCTTGCAGATACAGAACTGACAGTAATGTTGTTTAGCTAGAATTAATTAGTATAATATTGTAGAAATACCTAGGTTGGAAAAGACCCTTAAGATGACTGAGACCAGTCCTTAACCCAACACTGCCAAGTCCACCACTAACCCATGCTCCTAAGTGCCTCATCTACACTCATGTCAAATCCCTCCATCACTTCCCTGGGCAACCTGTTGTAATGCTGGACAACTCTTTAAGTGAAGAAAGTTTTCCTAAAAGCCAGTCTATACCTCTCCTGGAGCAACTTGAAACCATTTCCTCTTGTTTTTTGTTAGGACCATCTCCTTCTACTAGAAACTAGACACCCAGAAAATGCCCTTTCTTGGTGAGGGAATGTTGGTTGATTCAGTTTTCTTTCCCTGGTGCAGATGCCAGGCCAAAGCTCATCCTCTGCCATTTGTGTCCCTGCCTTATTACTGCTGTTTCTGTTCCAGAAAGGTGAAAGCACCAATCCAGGTATGTGTGACCCAGTTAGATCTGGGCAGGCACAAACATTCCCAAAAATGTGATGAACTGATGGAATTTTTTTTTTTCAGAGGGGTAGAGTGCTGTCAATCCATTCATACCAGAGGATTTTAAAATAAATTTTGTATCTGTGCACCAAGGCCTGTGATCTTGGTGACATTAATTATTTGACTTTTTGGTGAGGTTTTCAATTAGAATATTGCATTAAAATTCTGCTGTCTTTAATGATACTTATGTGGAGAGTACAGGCAGGTAATTACATGTAATTTTCATAGGGTTTTTTTCTGAGATAGACAACAATCTTCACATATACTAGGATGAGTGACACAGAACAATCTTTCATCGAGTATGCCTTAATTAATACAAATGTTAACTAGTCTTACAAATAAGTCTCATTTAAATGTCAAACATTTGTTATTCTTTGCATATGAGTAATTTTTCTTGCTTGCATATGTGTGAATTAAGCATATGTTTTGAAGTCATTAAGTATCCGAGGTCACAACTAAAAATAGGAAGTGTACATTGTTTGCCATCAAGGGTAAAAGAAATTCTTGGTTGCAGACACTTTCTTGCTGAGTGGTGTTCAAGGGAGAGAGAAGTGGTCTGAAGCATTTGTGTGGTGCTGTGGGACCTTCCTGAATGCTGGAGTTTGTCGGTTAGGGAAGAATTTTTTTACTTTTCATTGCAAATTTCCTTGCTTGTACAGTCTACAACAGAACCATCACTGTATGGGTGTCATTCCCAGCTGCAGAGCTGTGAATCCAGATATGCCACTTCAAAAAGGAGGAGTGACAAGGCAGAGTCCTTCTCTTTGCTTTCCCTCTGTATTCACCAGTGTATTTATCCTATTGCCAAATGATCAGCAAAGAGGTAGTTACAGGCCTTTGCATTTCAGTAGTCTTTATGTGGAAATAAGTGGCAGCAGTTTGAACCCTACAAGCCTGTGTTGGCTTGAACTCCAGTTTCCTGGTGGTGCTCCAGTGTCACTGTGACCAGAGCAGGCTGCTCTGCTGCAAGCTGACAAAGCAGCTCCTCTGCTGCTGGGGTGGTCAGTCTTAGGCAGGGCAGGCTGCTTCAGCCTGTCCCTGATGCTGGGAACACTTAGAAGGGTGATGGGTTAGGATGTTTGGAACAGTCTCTGTTGGGGATACTTGGAAAAGTCCTTGTTGGGGATCCTCAGAGAAATCCTCAGTAAGGACACTTGAAAAAGTCCTGGTGTGACAAGTTCTTGAAGCTATCTGAAATGGATGTTGGTTTTATTTCCTTCAGGAATCTCTCACTTACAGCTTTTGCTACTTAAGAGGTGGAAAGTGAGGTTTTCCTGTGGTCAAGGAGGTGAAAAGGGAAGCTTTTGTAGGAAGCCACAAGGCAAGTGCCAAGATGCTCCTTTCCAGTTGTGCTTTAAGGCTTTGTGCAGCTGCTGCTGCTGCTGCTGAGATGACTGGTTCATGAAAATGCTGCTGGAGCTGTAATTCTCTCAGGGCAGCCATCTCACAAGCTTGGCAATGGGACTGTAAAAGCACCAAAAGGAAAACCAATCTTGTTCTGCTAGAAAGTCCGTCCAGCGCAGAAAGGTTGATTTGCAGAGCAAACCAGGCAGTTGGATCCTGAACATTTGGACCTACAATTCCCCTCATTGCTGCAAGCTCAGGAGAACTGGCTCTTGCCTGAGCTGGCTTTCCATGTCCTCTGTGGCCTGGCCATTGAAACTGCTAGATGAGATGGAAGTGCAAGAAACAAGTAAGTGTCAGAGTTGGAAACTGGAAATGATGCTCTGTATCTAGGAATGCTACAAGGAAGAATTTTCCAAATGTTGGCCTCTCCTGCAAAACTTTTCATATGCATTTATACTTCTTCACCATAGCACAGCATTTTCTGATTTTTATTTCTCTTTGTGGAAGAGACTGGGACAGGATGAGGGAGAAGCTGCAGGGAACAGCAATCTGTGGAGGAGTGCAGAAGTTTAAAGTATGGAGCAAGGCTGCCAGGAACAAGTGGAGTGGGGCAGTTGTTTTGGAGCAGAGCTGCTCCCCAGACAGCCTGGTTTGGGGGGAGACTGACCTGGCTAACCTCCTCCCCACTGCCTGACCCTCTGCTTGGTACTGGGACCTGGGAAGAGGCCTCTGATTATTTTATTGCTGAGTTTAGGGCTACTTCTGGAGCTGTCTTGAGCATGATGCCTTTGAGGAGGTTTAGCCTGTGCTTTGATTAGGCAATCTGTGCTTAGAGCAATAAAGAGCTTTAATTCTGCACTGAGAGTTTTGCAAAGCAGACATGAAGCCGGGAAAAATCAGATATTTGAGTCAAGGAGTCCATCCTGGGCTGTTCAATCCCTTTCAGAGGTAGGAAAAAAGTATTTCAGTGGTTCTAATCACTTGCAATATCATGGCCTGGGTGACAACAGAAAAAAAAATAATGCCAAGATTTTTCTCCCCTGAAATGAAGGAAATGAAGATTGACCCCTTGGACTGTCCATAACCTCCCAGCTTGTCAGGGATTCTGTCTCAGATTCCCCTGCCAGCCTTGGTTCCTGCCTTGAAACACATCTCATTTATCTAATCTCTGCTAAAGCATCCTGAGTGATAAGGGATGTTTTTATTTCTCCATTCCTCCTTGTGCTTTCTGGGAGGCCGCAGTATTTCATAAAAGCACAAAGCTGCTGTTTTAAGCTTGATAGCTGCTTGAATCAGGTGCCCTATCTTTCTCCAGATTTTGTGCAGGACTGATCCCATGGGCAGCAATAAATAACATCAGTTGCCTGTTGTGCAGATGGAGGTATTAAATGGTCCTTGCTTGGGTGTAGAGAGCCAGCCCTGGGGGTTACCCACAGTCGGGTTTCCAATGGTTGCATTGAAATCTTTGCTAACGCTGTCCTGTTTGTATCCCTCAGAGCTTGGTGTGTATCAGGAGTGGCTGTCAAGCTCTAAATTGCCATCCCTTGAGCTGGGATTACAAGCTGACCACTCTGCAGAGCTGCCAGAACATTCCTATGACCTGCTCTGGGATGGACTTTAGCACCTGCCGGGCTCTGAAGTTGTGGAGCAGACTGGGGCTGCTGCCCCAGCCTGAGCCTTCCCCGGAGCCAAGCCAGCAAAACGGGTTCAAACAGGCTGCTGCTGCTGCTAATCTGCTTAATGTCTGGACACAAAATAGCAGGAAAATCATCTGCTGCTGCTGGTGGGAAACAGGGCTCTTATCACTGCTGGCTTCAAGTGCCCGGTCACGCTGCCGAAACAGGCACAATTCAAGTCGCAGAGCTGATCTGATGAAATTAAAATTAAAAATTGGGCTTTTAGAGTTATTTATTTATTTATTTCTATCTAAAACAAGTCATCCTTTTCTCAAAAGAGTTGAACTCCTCCGAAAAAAGCCTCCAGCCAATCTTCACCCTTCAGCTGTGGCTTGTTTGATGCTTTCCAGTCTCTTTTTGTGGTGGGTCCCTCTAGTTCCTCTCTGAGGGAGTGAGAACAATGCTGGGAAGGAGGAAGAGCACGTGGTGCTTGTCCAG
The DNA here is from genome assembly GCA_013389925.1 of Aegithalos caudatus. NCBI lineage: Eukaryota > Metazoa > Chordata > Aves > Passeriformes > Aegithalidae > Aegithalos > Aegithalos caudatus. The sequence continues at coordinate 772,447 of WEIU01014823.1, forward strand.
CTCTGTTCTCACATGCTTCCAGGACTGGGAGGTGGAGGATTGGGAGCCTCCCAAGGTGTGTCATAGCTGCAGTATATACCCAGGTCTGTGGGTCTGGTGCCTCTTCTGGTGTTTGTTTGCTCTCTCCTGTGCAGTTCCCTCTGTCAGAGGTGTAGCTTCACTGCAGGAACATGCTGAACATCACTGTTCTCTCTGGCAGGAGCCTGGTGGAGGTGGTGAACACGTGTGTATGCTGGTATGTGATATCAGAGCAAAGATGGAAGGGGCTGTTTCTTCCTTGGCTGCACTGGCATTGTTGTGGTGATATGTGTGTTCAGACAAGGGTTTGGGCAGAATGTGGCATTTCTGGAGATGATTGGCCTGGTGGAAGAAGTTGCTGTTCCCTGCAGAGTGGCACCATCTCATTAGTGTCTCCATTGATCTGCCAGTGGAGCACAGGTTGCCTGGCTAAACTCTTCATTCTTGGCCAGAGTCAGCAATCAGCTTGCTGGGGCAGAAGTCTGTATTTTGTTATAAAGGGAGGAATAGGCATTTGTGATCTTGTTTGTAATATGTATTTTTTTAAACATGTATTCTTGAAATTAAAGTAAAGCATAAAACAGCAGCAAGAGAAGCCAGAGAAGCAGCAAGAAATGAAGATGTGAAGGAGGAAGAACATCAGCAAATGAGTCTAGAAGAGATGAAAATATAGACAGGATCTAAGAAATAATTGCAAGGCCAAGGCATGGTCAGACATGGCTTTCCTTGAGCACAGGGTTTACAGACCTTCTCTCCAGGCAGCTGTGGCAGCACTGCAGGATCCATCTGCCTTGGAGGTAGTGGGTGATCTCCCAGGTCAGGGTCCAGCCTCCTAACTCCCCTTGCATCAGCAGGGGTGTAGTCTGAGAAAGGACAACATGCTGAGCCCTAGAAAAGAGACCAGCAATGCAGCTGTGATCTCTCCAGTGAAAGAGTAGAGACTTCAGTGGATCTTTTCTTTAGCTTGCATTTGAAAAAATAAGGATGAGAAACCTTTTCTGAACCATCTTGGTCTTTTCAAAGCCTACAGAAGATTTATTTTTGCCTGTTCCACGTATTTGAAAAGATGTGGGAAGATAGGTAGTTCTCCTCAGCACTCATCAATGTGTACTTGAGCTCCCTGTACAATAGCTAATGAGATTGCTATCAAAACCTAGTCAGTGATTTATACGAGGGTGGCTGCTAGCATCAGGCTTATGGATTGCTCTGGGATTTGAATAAGACTTTGTATTTTTATAGGAAATTACTCTCCACACTTCAATAAACAGCATTTCATTGTCAGAACTTAAGAATTTCCAACTTCTTCATCTGAGGGCAGCATTTCAGCACATCACATCCTTATTTGTCTATAATGTTCTGCTTCACTGCTGCTGCCCCATTGTGGGGTGAAAAACTTCAATATAAAAGCCCAAGGGCCTTAAAAATGAAATCTCTTCTCATAAAATTATATTGCTTTCACACAAATGTGGAACATGAACAACCTCTTCCTTAACAGCCACTTAGAACAAGTTTTTAATTGAGAAGGGAATCACTTTTTTTTTTTTCTTCTTTTCCTTAAGAAATTCAGAAACCATCCTCTCGTTCAGCTGCGTGGGGTGAGTTGTTATCTGCTGTTCCCAGGCTGAGTTGAAGGTTTTCTGGTAGTCACCTGAGGCTTTGGAGACCACTGTGATTAATGTGTTCAATCTCACCTGTCTCTGGTTAGGAACTGACCTCTGGCCCCCTGCTTTTATGGTGCCTGGGATAATGAGGCTGTAAGTACTTTAGGAGTCTTTAAGCACTTCCATAGGGGAAATAACAATTGTTATGCAGGAGAACATAGGCAGGTCCTTGGTACCTACATGCAGGAGGTGGGATGGATTATCACAGCCCAAGGTGGGGCTGCTCTATCTCTCTGGACACCACTGCAGGATCTCATGCACTTGGTGCAATTATTCTCTGAGCAGGAACAGGGAGGCAGCCCTTGCATGGTTCCCACAGTCCCTTGTGTGTCCCTGCTTTAGTTGTGATATCTCCAGTCACTTGGGGATGCAAAACTTGACTTTATTTTGTGTCTGAACAGCAGCTCAGACAAGATGTGATGTCTGTCTGTGACTAGGCTTATAATGCAAATAACAACTACATAATAATAATATTTAAGCAAAAGATTGCTAGGAGGATTAGGATTGCAATCTGGGGTCTTTTTCCCAATTTTTCCTGGGGTTTTGTTGTTAGGTAAATGCTCATTGGCTCTGTCTGTCTGCTTGTCACAGAGCATTTACGGAGATGGAGTCTTGTGCATTAGTAACATCTTTTTATAGAGGTTTGTAAGATGAAACTGTGTAGCTGTTTCACTTCAGAAATGCTCTTTTCAATACTTCGGGGGTTTTGTTTCCCACCATTGTTCCCTTCCTGTAGGACTGCCATTTAATGTGAATTGGAGCTTCAAAACAAGCCCAAAGATGTCCCTTTCTTTCAACTCTTTGCAGTGGAAAGAGGGAGTTTGAACCTTTTAAACTTGACAGATCTATTAATTTACTTTGCTGAAGTCAGGCTGCCTGCCTCCCTCCAGAAACAAGGTACCAGATCTGGAACTGGATTTGAGGAGGGGGCTAAGAGGGAGCCCAAGGACCAGTGGCATTCCTGGTCTCTGGCCATGTCCTTCAGGTATGGGACAAGGCTTTCTTCTCTCACCCACTTCTTTTGCTGAAGAGGTGGCCAATGGGAGTTGGTGCTAGAGCTGGTCCAGGCCAGGCAAAGGTGAGCTTCTCCCACTTGGGAGGAGGAGTGGAGAGGCTGGTGGCTTGTGCTGATGTGGTTTTAGTCGCTTTGAGAGAATGGGAAAAGCTTGCTGGATTCTGGTTGTATTCCTGCCTTAGCTGAAATGGCCCTTTGTCCTGCTGCTTTCTGATGTTTTCCTATGCCTCTTGTGCAAGTGTGGAAGTAACAGGATTTCAGGAGTGTAGGTCTGTAGCCCAAATTTGCAGCAATGTTGAAGTGCCTCATACCCCTTGAAGGAAAATGCTCGTTGATAATGAAGTTGACTGGTTTGGTGTTTTGGTGAATTATTTGCTCTATCAGCTGGCTAATGTCCAGTCTCAGACTTAATAGAGGGACTGACCCATGTGGCAGCAAAAACACTGTGACTGCTCCAGGGTGTTTTTATTTAGAGACTGGAGGCAGCCCATTGCCGCTGTGTGCTCTATCACCCAGCCCCTAGCAGTGCTTCTGTAACACCACCTTGGGGACTGCAACCAGTAATTCTGCACTTGCATTGGGGCTTTGTGTTCAGATTTTCCCTAGCAATTCTCTGAAGTAAGGGATGCAGGAAATTGCAGATCTGGCAGTCCCAGTCTTGGGTCCTCTTGACCCTTTCAAAAATGGAACAAACATTGTCTGACGCTTTAAAACCTTCCCCCGCTGGGCAGTGTAGATGGGAAGCTGAGCGTGTTTGGCTCTCACAGAGCTGAGCTGTTAAATTGATAGTGCCTGTAGTTACTTGCTACTCTCCTGAAGGGAGAGAAACATCTTAAATCTTTAAACCTCTCAAGCCCATCCTTTGGTGCCACGCTGTGAGAATGTGTAACTGTATCAGAAGAAATCCTACCTGAATGTAGCCGTGCCAAAATCTCAGCCTTCTCCTACTGGACGTGGACCAGTGCCTGCCATGGTCACTCGTGGGGGGTCTTTCAAGGCTACCGAGGGCTGTTAGTGTACCTGGCTTTTGAAAGCATTGCATGTTTCAGAAGACCACAGTGATGCTGTAGTTGTTCCATTCACACCATGGAGATCTAGAGGATTATTAGTTTCTGTGCTGAAATATTTTTTCCTAAAGTAACAGTGGTTGGCATGTATGTCTGACCAGATCTGTTTTGAGCTCTGGGATGAGTGTGCTTTGTGCTTTCATTTTATTCAGATTTGGTTTAACTAATGAGAAGCACAAGTAAATGTTCTTTGTTGCCTAGAGGGAGATCTTGAATGTGGATCATTAAGAAATGGGGTCAGATAAAGAAGAGAAAATACTACTGTCCCCAAACTGGAACTTGCAAACCCATGCACTGTGCAACACCCCACGGAGCTGGAAATCTTCTGTCAATGCTCATGTGACTGTGATGGTCTGCAGTGATGATAGCAGTGCCTGGCTCCAGGGGCTGTGCTATCCCTACTTGTCACAATCACTGTGTTTCAGAAGCTTGGATTGCATTTCCTCCCGGAGAGTTTGTCTGATTGATTGCCCACAGCACATAACAATTTGAAAACGAGTTTGTTTTTAGTAATAAACCTTTATGGCTCTTGCAAAGTGGGTCTTCGCAGCCTGTTTGGGGCAGAACAGCTCCACCTGACCTCTGGTTTGGGCAGAATGCCAGCCCAAAGGGAGGTAAGACAAGGTTATCGGGAAAAGGGGAAATTAAAGGTTTTTCTTACACTTAACACTCACTGTGAGCTGAAAAGTCACAGCTTGGCAAAATATATGTTTCTCCAAAATTCTGAAAAAAAATATTGAATTAATGTAGCTGTAAGTTATGTGAAATGAAATCCAAAGGAATTAATTAGAATTCTGAACCATATGGTCATGTGAATCTAGAGACCTACACAACTGCGTTTTCATATCTGATGTTGACACATTAAAATTCATCAGTTTGCAGGCAGAGTTGTCTTAGTTAATTTAACTAATACCATAACATTCCTGAGATGCATCATTACACCTCATAATGTAAACATAAACCAGGATGATTAGTGGAGAACCACTCGCTTCAAAGAATTAATATAGCTGAAAAACTGCTTACAATTTAGAAGGATTAAAAAAAGATGCTAAATATGTCTCCTTATGCCCCTTGCTAAAGCCAGACCTCTATCAGTTTACATGGTACCTGATTTCTGGTGGTGAATAAAAGCCAATGGCTTGTTTACACTTGTTTCTGTACTATTGAGGTGCTAGTGTGTTTGGGGCTGCCATGAACATTCTGAAATGAGAGTCTTAAGGAAGAGGTTGTTCAGTTTGTTGAACTGAACTGTCCCCTTGGCTCCAAAAATGTGTATTCCCCAATGCAAGCTGCCCCTTGCCATGTCTTGGAAGGAAGAAATGTGGTCTCAGGGAGAGGGAGCTGCAAGGGAAGCCAGCATTTCAGCTGAAATGCTGACTGTGGTGGGAAGTGAAGCCTGGCCCACTTCTGTTGTCTTTAAGCAGGTCCAGGTTGGACCTTCCTATTGGTGTCAGGTTCTTGGTGTAGGGAGTTGCAAGAGGTTCCACTCTCCTCTCATGCACAGGTTCAGCTGCAGACTTTCTGCTCTGAGGTGATGTGTGTCACAGGAGAACCTTCAGGCTTCAGAAGGTAAATACATTCTTGATGTCTGCTTAGACACTGGGTTTTTACCCCTGATGGTTACTTGTCATGTTATATGTCTTATGTGTCTGTGGTGTATGCGTGTACCGAGAGACAGAACACACTCCTTGTGATTACAGAAGTCAGCTTGCAGACTTTGGTGGCTGGCAACAAAAATGTCCATGGGGATTTGGAGATTGTTTTCAAAACCTCTCCATTTGTGTGCACAGCTTGGGGCTGCATTGGTCACAGGCTGACCAAGGGACACCAGTTCAGGAGAGCACTGGTTGTGCTTCTGAATTTTGTGTGATGCTCTGTCAGCTCCACCATCATTTGGAAATCTTGTCCTTGTGAGAAAGACCAGCAACTTTGGACCTCCTCCACTTCATGGAAAACAATGTGCAAAGCAGATATGCTCTTGTGTTAACTGCTTTGTTGGTAGGGATCTGGGACCAGCCTCAGACAGAGCAGTAGTCCTGGGAGGACTGGGCTTAGCACAAAATATGCAGACGTCAATAACAGGCCTCAAACTAACAAATTGATTTGAAAATTGTGATATTGACTTGTGAACCACTTTTACTAATTGATTAAGCAGCAACAGGATGTGGGTCTTTCAGGGGTCATTTAGCTCATCTCTCTGCCCTAAGGCAAGACCACCTCATATCTAAATAGGTCTTTTTATAGCCTGGTCTTAAAACCTCCACAGATGGCAATTCCATAACCTCAGCAGGCTGTGGCTTCCAGTGTGGCATTGTCATTCCCAACTGGAAGGCTTTTTCTAACAGCTAACCTAAATCCTTATCACTACAGTTTAGGTCTGGTCTTGCCATGTCCAGTCTGCTGAGGGAAAGGAGAACAGGTTATTCTTTCCACCTACTTGTCATGTATTTCAGCTATAGTTATCATGTCTATTCTCAGTCTTCACTAGACTAAACAACCTAGTTCCTTCAGTCATCCTTTGTAGGTCATGTTTTCTAGGCTGCAGAGAAGTCTTGTTCCCCAGTGGACTGTCAAGTCAATGTGCTTCCTTTTTTGAAGCATTATGCCCCAAACCAGCTGGCTGTGTGAGGGCGATGCTAAGCAGAGAGGGAGGAGCTGGTACAGGCTAACTGCGGGTCACCAGGAGCTCAGTGTGCCCACCTCTGTGGGGAGTAATAAAGTCCTTGAGAAAGCCATCCTACTGGCACAAATGCCTCATGGCCTGCCCTCAGAGAGGGAGAAACCACCTTGGCACAGGGGCTGGTGGGGTTCCCACATGCCCAAATGGTTTGTTGAAGCTCCAGCAGAGTTTGCAGCCTGGGGGGACTTTCTTGACAGGGCTGCTGGGTCTCCAAAATATCCAGGAGCAGGTTCTTGCTTTTGTAGTCCCCACTCCCATTTAGATTATTACTAACTTTTGTATCAAGCAGAAATACATGAAAAAGAGAAGGCTGAGGGAAGGGAGTGGAGTACTTAGTTTCTCCCCTTGGCTGATGCAGGGAGCTACCGGAGTTTCCAGAGAGCCACTCAAGATTTGCCTCTTTAAAAACTTGGCAGGTTGCCATTGCTTTAGGAATTAATTTTCTTGTCTTTGCTCCTAGTGCTTCAGCTGATTTCATAAGAAACTGTTGGAGTGGGGGCAGGGGGAGTACCTTGTGCAATGAAATCAAACCAAGGGACCATCCTTATTTCCTTAGTGTGACATGAGTTGAGGGGCCTCCTGCCTTGGAATCACAGTTTATGCTTGGGCTCAAAACAGACCTTACAGGGTGACAGGGAAGGGTCCAGCTACCCAGCATGTCTTCTTCAGTAAAAAAACTGGTTGCTTACCAGTCTCTCCTTCCTTGCCACCAGTCTGCTTGTCCTGGTCCAGGCATTCCAGCTTCAAAGTCAAGCCAACTCCTGCATTTACACTTAGAATAAAGGATAAAACAAAGCAAGCTCCCAAAACATGGCCAACAGGTACCTTGCAGCCAAGCCGCTTGCCCAAAGCAGGCATCAAGCCCATGTCCCAACTGGCATTACCTGTGGCAAAGGAATGACTAAAGGAGCCCTCCAGCCTTTTTCCCAGAGCTTAGGATCACACCCCTGTGCATTTTTCTCTCTGCTTGCTGATGGGTGCTGCTTCCATGCTTTCCCCTCCCTGAACCAGTGGGCTGTGTGCCAGCCCTGGAGTTGTGCAAGCTCTCGGCCCTGCGAGGCTGCCAGGCACAGCCATGGTGCAAGAGGACACAGGGCTCTTGCAGCATTTGGAGGTGATAATCCTAATTTCCCATTTTTCCCCCCAGTTCTGGCAACAGTTGTAAAAGATGGAAGATAATTACCCTGTGAAACAGATTTGATTTCCGACCAGGTCTTTTGTCTCTGCCAGACACTTTTAAAACTTGAGGGTTTTGGAGGGAGAATTTCATAACACATGACTGATCATTCAGCAGTCCACGTGTGGATTTGACCTTGGAGTGTTTATACAGACTTGGTGGAGCTGCTGAATACAAATATTTTTTTTCCTTCCTCTGTATTTGCAAAACATTTGGGTCTCGATCATCTGCTGTGTTGCCATTTGGAGCTGCACACGCTGACACGCCGTTTGTTCCACTGCCACTCTGCAGGTTAAACAGTAACCCGGCTGGGACACTCATTACTTGGGTGAAGCATCTCTCAGAGCTTGAAACAAAGGCTCTGCTGATATACACAGCAAGATTTATGGCCTGGTGGATAAATTGGATTTAGCAGAGCTGAAGCAGTAATAAAATGATTGTATCAGATTGCAGTGTGTAAATGTGGGGGGTGAGGGTCATGTAGGACTCAAATACCTCCTGAACATACTTTTCTTGTACATCATCCCTCTCCTGTAAAACTGTGCTAGAGTAGTGAGAAAAAACCAAAGCAGACAGGTTTGGAAAGAATCACATCTGACTGGCTGACTTCAGAAGGATGGGTAATTTTAAAACAACAGCATTGTTTCTTTGAGGTTGAATTGACTCAGAGCATTTCTTCTCCCCCTTCTCCCACCCCAAGGGAGATTTTCTTTTCTTGCAAGTAGAGGTCCAATCTGAGGAAAAATAAAAAAGGGTTTTTCTTATTAAAGGTTTTGAGACAAACCTTCATGGAGAATTCAACCTTTGTTCTTAAGTCTTTGAGAAATGGACTGTACTTCAGTGTGTGTTTCTTTCTCTGCTCCTTCACTGTCCCTCCTTGAAACACCTGTTACTTGAAACAGGGAGAAAGCAGTAAGAAAATTCTGGCAGTACAAGGAAAGGAGGATGAAAGATCAAGAGTCTTCCTAGTCTATCAAACATCCCACTGGGATTACTGTTTTGGCCTGCAATTGTTTGTTTGTTGGGTTTGGACAGAAGATGAGACATTAGTGATGAAGTGCTGGATGGAGGCAGACCAAAGCTGAGGGGCAAGCTGGGCCAACAATGTAGGCACAACTTGATGAATTTGGAAAAGACAGGCCTGTACCTGGTTTCAAAACTCACTCTTGGGTTGTTGTTGTGCCTACCTGAGTGATGCCTCTCACTTGCTAAAATGGCTTTTGATCTGTATTTTGGGTTTAACTGCCCGTTATTAGCGTGCTCTCCCTGGCTGAGAAGGGTAGACCAACACCATATCCATACTGGAAGCTGGTCCTGTTTATTTCTGTGTCTTCTCATCAGAATTGATGTAGGGAGTTTCTTAAACATGGTTGTATGTTCCAGAGCTCCCTGGGAGGGGACGAGAATCAGCCAACCATGCACTGTATGATCATTGAGATTAAGTGATTTCTTCCTGGGAAAATAGGATGGAGAATGTGTGAAGGCCATCATGATCAGGCGAGATGTCTCTTCCCTTCTGGAGCAAAGCAGCTGCCTTTCCATATACTTCAGAGCCCCAAATGACCTCCATGAGCCTCCAGCCATGCAGGCTAATATGGATTACATTAATATAGTCAATCCAAAGATTAATTTTATAAAGGGAACTGAGTTGGGGGGAGCAGGTTACCTTTCTCTCTTCAACCAGTTTTCATTAAAATGATTTGGAGGGTGTGCCTGTACCTTGTCATGGAGTGCAACCCAGGGATGGATGGATGCCTGTGGGAATGAAGGCTGCAGTGGAGGATCTGGGCATAACGTAACCTCCTCCAGGGATAGCTGTGTGTCAGGACTTGTTCACTTGGCCTCTGTGCTATCCTGCTCTACTCGCTTGAGATCTGCCCAGCACTGCTCTTGGTTCTCCCTGCCACACCTTCTGCAGGTAGCAGATAAGCGCTTTGGGGGGATGATGTAAGCTTTTCCGTGTATCAGTGCTACAAAGTTGATTTTAGGGCAACACAGTTAAATTACATTTTACCTAATAGTAAAGGGTGCTTCTTGGATAGATTTCACCGAGTTTCAGTTTTTGTATTATCTAGAGAAACAGTTGCTGTTCCTGGGAAACAGGCATTCCCAATACCAGTGCAATGCTGAATGAGAGTGGTTGACAGCCAGGGTGCACAGGAGATTTATTCACATTTTTATATATGTGTATACATATGTATATATATATTTACAGAGGTAATAGTAATAGGAAATCAAATAATAGCAATAGTGGTTGCAGTCTCAGAGAAATGTGTCTGGACATTTTGTGGACACAGACATTTTCTGGCATTGATGATTATAGTTGGTAGAAACCCTGCTCGTTCCATTAAAAATAATGTTCATAATTGGTCAGTTCAAAATTCACCAGTACAGATCATTGCTTTCCAGAAGCAGCATTTTATGCTTTTCATTGGACATTGCTTACAGCATCAGTGGACAGTGCAAGGAGAAAATGGGCTCATTAGATATGAACTTAATTGAGAGTGACATGACTGGGTATTAATATTAGTCTTGCCTCAGGCTTTTCCTTTTTTTTTTTTTTTT